>CM056170.1:12189873-12322629 GCA_029691765.1 Entomobrya proxima | reverse complement strand
AATATTAACTGCCGAGGTGAAAGGTACGCGTGAGTGTTTTGCCTTGTCATTTAGTGATACTTTATTTAACTTTAATTAATAATGTGACAGAGTTAAGTAAGAGCTTTTATTATGGAGCATGTGCTCATAAGGCTGGTGGATTAGGTCTGGGCTCTGGAGAAGCCTGGAGCAGCATGGCTGGCCACTTGGCATGGGCTTCTCTCTCGCCTTCACTCATAGGTGTCGTGTCGTTGGGCTGGGGCAACTTGAGGTGTGATCGGACATCACACTTTCCCTTCTTCCCATTCGCTTTCCTAACCGGCTCGATCCAAGCTACCCGTGCGTCAGTAGCGGCGGTGCTTCCGGATCCGATCCCCGGTTTTGGTGTTGGTGGAAGGTGTGGCCTTATGTGGTCCACGTGTCTCTTGTGCTGTCGGCCACCAACATCCACTAGGTAGGTAACTGGTCCCCATTGAGCGATCACTGTTCCAGCAGTCCACTTGCCTTCATTTCTGGAGAAAGTGCGGACGAGCACATTATCTCCTGGCTGGAAGACTCGCATCTTTGTATTGCGGTCATACTGCTGCTGTTGAGCTGCTTGTGCCTTTCTTGCTGTAGCAGCCGTGTCGGGGTGAACCAGAGAGAGCTTGGTTCGGAACTGTCTTCCGGTGAGGAGTTCCGCTGGAGTTACCCCCGTTGTGCTGTGAGGGGTACTCCTATAGACCATCAGGAATTGAAGGAGACGTCTCTGCAGTGGCAAGTCACTTGCTGTCATCTTTTCCTTGAAGGTGCGGATGAAGCGTTCGGCTTCACCGTTGGACCTGGGATGATAGGGGCTACTGCAGATCTGCTTTATCCCGTAGGATTTTAAAAAGTCTCCAAACTCCTCTGAGGTAAACTGTCTCCCGTTATCTGAGACCACTTGCTCCGGAACACCATGCGCTGCAAAGGTTTCCTCTAGCTTCTGGGATACCGCTTGTGATGTGGTTCCGAGCATTGGAAACACCTCTGCCCACTTGGAATGAGCGTCAATCACTACTAGCCACATTTTGTTTATAAAGGGGCCAGCTAGGTCAATGTGTAGGCGCTGCCACGGTCGTTCTGGAAACTGCCAAGGGTGAAGTGGTGCGGATGATGGGCTGGGTTGCTTCTGTTGGCAGGACGTGCATTGTTTGCACATTTCTTCAATATCCTTGTCCAAGCCAGGCCACCACACGTGAAGTCGGGCAATGGACTTCATTTTGACCATTCCCGTGTGCATGTTATGTAGTTCCTGCAGGATCTTTTCTTTTAACGCTGCAGGTATAATCACACGTATCCCCCACACCAAAATGTCGTTGACAATGGCCATTTCCTCCCTCCTTATAAAATATTGTTGCAGCTTCTCTTTCTCGTCAGCTGGCAGGTGGGGAGGCCATCCCTGGATAATGTAGTGCTTCACTTTGGACAGCTCTACATCACGGGCAGTGGAGTATTTTATCTTTTTATAGGTGACTGGGAGTGCACTTATCAGCTCAGCAGCCACTGTGTTCACTTGAATTACTTCCTGCTCCGTTTGACTATGTTGTGTGCTGGGGACTCTGGAAAGGGCGTCTGCATTACCATGGTCACTCGATTTTCGATACTGGATGTCGTACTGGAACTGCTGCAAGTAGACACTCCAATGGTGCAATCTCGTCGCTGTGTACACAGGTAAGTTATTTTTCGGGCCGAAAATTTTTAAAAGTGGGCGGTGGTCGGTGACAAGTGTGAATCTTCGACCACACAAATACTTGTAGTATTTTTGGATTCCCAGTATGATCGCTAATCCCTCTTTTTCTATTTGTGAGTAGCGGCGCTCCGTTGCTGAAAACGTCTTAGAGGCATAGGCAATTGGGCGTTCACTTCCGTCAGGAAACTGGTGATACAGCACAATTCCGGCTCCCACTGAGGATGCATCAGCGGCTAGACCCAATGGCAACTTGGGGTCAAAGTGAGCAAGTGTAGGTGCGGTGGTGAGGAGGCGTTTAATTTCCTCGAAGGCACATTGGCATGCTTTTGACCAGTGGAATTCATTGTCGTCACGAGTCAAGGCGTAGATGGGGTCACTAACAGATGCTAATTCTGGTAAGAATTTCCCGTAGAAATTCACTAGTCCCATAAAACTTCTCACTTCACTTATATCCGTTGGCGGCTTCATACTGATAATTGCTTCCACTTTCTCTTTACAGGTTGATATTCCGTCAGCTGATATCTGATGACCCAGAAACTTGATACTTGTTTTCAAAAGCTCGCACTTGTCCTTGCTGAGCTTAAAGTTGACTGCTCTCATTCGTTCCAAAACTGCCCGTAACGTTTTCAAGTGCTCGTCTTTGGTCGGAGTAGCCAAAATTCCGTCATCTATGTAGGCTTTGCTGTTGGGAATTCCATGGAGCATCTTGTCCATGAACTCTTGGAATATCGCTGGAGAGGATGCTATTCCCTGCGGCAAGACGTTGTAGCGGAATAGTCCTCTGTGCGTATTTATCACTAGGAACTTTTTGGAGGCTTCAGCCAACTCCATTTGGTGATAAGCGTCTACTCCATCTAACTTGCTGTAGTATGCACAGTTGTGGAGTGTTGCATTGATGTCGTCGGGACAAGCTATCGGATATTGTGTAATGTGAAGCTGGCAGTTGACCGTGTCCTTAAAATCTGCTGTAATCCTCACTTTCCCGTTCTGCTTAGGTACCACCACCAGAGGAGATGCCCACTCGGAGTTACTTATCTTGGTAATGACTCCTGTTCGCTCCATCTCCATCAGCGCCTTATCCACTTTTTCTCGGATGGCATAAGGTAAGGGACGGGCTTTTAAAAAGCGAGGTGTGGCATCATCCTTCAACATTATCTTGGCTTGATAATTTTTAATTTTGTCTTTACAGGTTGGCGGTTGAAACACATCATCAAATTCTCGGAGGAGGGCTTGAACATCCACATCATGTTTCTGCGGTGGTGGTGGAGTTGACTGGACTTTCTTGACTGTCTTCAGTTTTGACCAATCAAAGTCAAAAAGCTTGATGAGGTCCCTACCAAATAAGGACTGGCGCTCCTGGACAACTGGAAGGCTGTGGGATATTGTTTTCCCATTGTACTCCAAAAGGCAATTGAGCTCTCCCATTGGCTTGAATGGTGGACTCTTGTAGGGTTTGTAGATGAGGTCTGAGTCTACTAAGGGCTCCTCATCTAACACTTGTTCCCAAAACTCGTTTCCAAGAGTGCTGCGTTCGCATCCAGTGTCAAATTCCATAACGTGAGCGTGTCCGTTAATTGTAGTGTCAACTAATATTTCACCTTTACCACCAATTTTCACAGACTTCAGTTCCACGACTTGGTTGGTGTTGGCCTGCTTCTTTTTAAAGCACACATTCGCAAAATGTCCAATTTTGTCACAGTTGAAGCACTTGGCGTTTTTGTGTGGACACTCTTTAGCGTTGTGTTTGGGGGAGCCACACCGTGTGCACTTCACTTGTTGGGAACTGTTTTTCTGCTGCTGATTCTCCTGAGAATTTCCGGTTGATGATGATGGTTGTTTTGCAGTCTGCTGCTGCTGCTGATGGTTCTGTCGTCGAGACCTGAACTGCTTGCGTCCACCTGCTTGTCCAGTTTTGTGAACCGGAACCTCTTGTGAAAAATTTTCGGAGGGGACAGAACCACGGACAATTTCCGTTCCTTTCTCTGCTAACTCCTTCGAGACCACTATCTGGAGGGCTTCATCCAGGGTCAGCTTATCATCCTTTTCGAACATTGCTCTTTGTGCTCGGCTGTTCGAAAGTCCAAAAATCAACTGGTCCCTTAGTCTGGTTTCCAGCTCTGCTCCAAAGTTGCAGTAGCGTGCAGCGGTCCTGAGTGCGGCTAGGAATTTGGCAGCTGTTTCTCCCGATTCCTGCTTCCTACATGTGAACTTATATCGCTCTGCTAGCGCTTTGGGCTCTGGCTTGTAATAATCCTTCATCTTTTTAATGAGGTCATTCAAGTCTTCAGATTCCAGGGGGTTCGGAGCCACCAAGTTCTTCAAAAGTGCACAATTGGCTATCCCAATGTGTGCTAGAAAGACTGCCTGACACTTTTTGGCATCTGTCTTCATGTTCAGGTCATTCATTATTAGAAATGACCTGAATGTCACTTCCCAATCTTCCCAATCGTCACTGGCTGCATTGAAGGGCTGTAGTGTCCCGATGAGCGGCATCCTTGTCGTCATTTTGGCACTAGTTGCTCTTGGTGGCGGCGGTGGTGGGGGTGGAGGAGGTGGCGGAGGCTTTTTGGGTGGCTTCGGTGGAGGATCAGGTGCTTCAGTATTAGAAGAGGCTGCTGCGGCTTTCTTCTTCTTGGAGGATCCTGTAGCTTGGGAGGCGTCAGCAGCTGCGGTTTCCTTTTTTACCTTCTTCTTGGTCTTGGTGGAGGATGAGCTTGCGTCTCCTTGGGCGTCTGAGGAGGATTCCTCTACTTTTTCGCCTTTGACCTCGTCTGGATCTGTTTTAAAGTGTTCGGTTTCTCCCGAATCACTCATCAGTCACTGAACAATTACTTTTTCAGTGCACTGGAATACTCGTCACGTTCACTAAAGTAGCTTATGCTCACTCTTGGGGCGTATCACTTTTAGGACAGTTATCCTCGTCGCCAAATGTGGTGTTTTTCGTCTTTAATATGACATGAAACTGCTAAAATATTAACTGCCGAGGTGAAAGGTACGCGTGAGTGTTTTGCCTTGTCATTTAGTGATACTTTATTTAACTTTAATTAATAATGTGACAGAGTTAAGTAAGAGCTTTTATTATGGAGCATGTGCTCATAAGGCTGGTGGATTAGGTCTGGGCTCTGGAGAAGCCTGGAGCAGCATGGCTGGCCACTTGGCATGGGCTTCTCTCTCGCCTTCACTCATAGGTGTCGTGTCGTTGGGCTGGGGCAACTTGAGGTGTGATCGGACATCACACTTGGCTTTGTTAATAAAAATTATGCCACTAAAAATCTCGTTTTTGCGTTTAATCAAGAAAAGTTGTCTTTGTAAGAGTACGAATCTGATCTTATGCTGTATACTTCTGTTCATTCGTCTACCCTTTTGCTAGACCGATTCACCAATTTTTAGCTGCCAATACGGAGCCCCAAGAGAACATGTTCGTTCCGTAAAATTCAGGCCTAAAATTGAACCCTTTGTGTCCTGTGTTAAGAAGTACTGAATAGGTATAGGGATATCTACTGGTTCAGTTTAATATAATACCATGAACCGGTCTCTCCGGGATGCGTATGGATAAAACAATACAGACACAACAGCAGATTGAGTAGAGCAGACCTACAGTGGCAACATCGAACTCTCACCGCCCAACGACCCTTCAACTCATTTACATAGATTAGCACTTGGTCGTCCTCTCTCGCATTTTTTGCTAATTTTCTACTTCCATTTCCATCAACCCTCCGCTCAATAAGCATAACACTGACATCCCTATTCCCTATGCCTTTCACATGATATGATGAGAATGATTCGTAAAAAAGGTTAGGTTAGAAACAAAACAAAAAATGATACTGTGTGCACGTAGCTTAAGAATGTACATTACAAACATTTTTTATGGACGGTGAAACCGATGAGTTTGGTACGTTTTTTATGTGCATCAAACCTAACTTTATTCATCAACCCTTCGAATATGGTTGCTTGTTTTTTCTAATAGTTTTCCTGTACATGAAAATTTTATAAGTGTACACATGCATTTTTATTCATTCGTTCGCTCCCTTTAAAGATAAAAAAGTAACCCCGATTTTAATCATGCCACATATTTTATCATGTGTGCTGCATTCTTACATTTTTACTCACTTGGTAATCTCATATATACTTTTGTAGCTTACAATTATACTTCTTATTTACTTTTTTAAAGAAGCCCCGACCAAATATGGACATAAAAAGACAGCAAATTCGGAATACGAATATTGGGTACATTGTCTAAAAAGGATCAACTTGCAACTGTACACGCAATCAGTTGGATAGGAAGAGGAAGGGGAAGAGATGTAAAAAAGTTGGAACCAAAAAATTCGGTGTAATGACGGATAAATTTTTACGATAAAAAAGGAACGAAAAAATGAGTCTTCTTGATTACTTACTCTAGCTTGCAAGGATATGCGAGGATTTCCACTTCTTTGACAAATATTAAAAAATACGTACACATGTGTACATGAGCTTCACATAAAATTATGGGCGCATGCACATGTGTGGTACATGTACGCATCCCATTAGCAATTTTTGGAAAAATTCCCTGTTTCATTACAATACTGACGTAAATGTAGGCATTAAAGCCTTATAAATACTTTGGGAGAGACAAGGGCAAGCAGTGGTACTATGCAAGTGTTTTACTTACTTTCCCCTTTTCTTTTCTTAGCACAGTGTACTTAGTTTTACTACTAAAGGATTTTTTCTCTCCCTAGCTGCTGCTGATAAATTACGGCAAAACAAAGTTATTTCTTCATGAATGCCCCTACCTCCCTTCCTTTTAACCGTTTCATCCTGATCACAACTATCGTCATCATGCTTGGCGTTCGTTGGCATTCTCCTCATCATGACAGTCATTTGACTCATTCATTCATTCACTTAAGAAGTACAGCAAAACCCATTTGGAGCGTGTACTACGATCACTGAACCCTTTTTTCAAAACATCAGTATCGCATTCATATCTCCTCCTTTGAGCTTTCTTTTGAGCTGTAGCGACAATGTTGAGATGGTCGTATTCGTATTCAAACAAAGGCGAAAAAACTGTTCACCGATCCACATCCCAAACCTTTTTTCATTCTAATGACATTAGTATTAGGTATAAAAATTCCCAAAATTATATGGCCATAGTAGTACGATATACTTTGAAAACCCCTTCTGGCAACAGAAAATAATGATGAGCTTTATGAGTAATTAAAATTTCCATATATTTCACACCCATTTCCATCCAGATGAACGCTTCCACCATTGCTTTTACTGATGTAATACCAGCTACTTTCCCCTCAAGAAATGACTGTAGAAAGTGACTTTATGACACTACCAAACTCACGCTTAAGATTCTGTATCAAAACCTGTGCTCGCGACAGAAAAAAACTCAAGTTTTTTGTTTCGTTTGCAAATTATTGCATTTTTAAGCAGCATAAATAGCATACGCAATTAACAATTTATTTTTTACTTTCCTCCCTTTTCCTATAAAACTGAAACTTAGAGAAGCAATTTGTTTTAAAATAGTAAAAGATTTTCTATAACGAGAACTTACTGGGCGTCTGCTGTCTTTGTTCTGTTGTAAGTATTACTAAATGCACCATCTATTTTAAATGAAATTCATAATCCTATAGCTAACCAAATTATTATTGTGCTCAGTTTCATCTATTGCATGCATCGTAGTCATTACTCATTATGATTCTGTGTTTGCTTCTTTTGATTTCACGAATAATAATAATAACATCAACTAACTAAATACTAATGCCTTGTGTCTGCCATTTTTTACAGTTGCTCACCATGTAAAACACAATTGTTTCATTTTTACTACAATTTCCTTATCTATTATACTGACTATTTAGGCCATAGGTTGCTGGAACACTTTATGTTTTGGTATCATCACTTCCACTCGACTAGGAATGAAAATGTTGACCATAAAAATTATGGGTTGACTTTCATTCTGTAAATGACATTCTACGCTTCTATACTATATTATCTAGCACAACGTGATGAGATGGTGGAGAAACGGTTGGTGGCATATAATGGCGTATGACATCCAGTGCCATCAACGCCACGAACCAATGTTGTTGCTCTTTGCTGCTTTTTCTGTGGTTTCATAATTTTCACGGATAGACCGTGAAAACATGACGCGGGTTCAAAAGGCTCCCTGACTTTGGCTTGATAAAAACACAACTGTCTTAATGCTTGTTTGTTGTTTCTTTTTTATCGAACGTTGGAAGGGGAAGTTGAAAAAGGAGCAAAACAGGCAAGCAAAACGAGAAGTCATTCATAATCTATTTCTTCTCTGGGTATGGAACTTAATGAGTAATGACTAGAGCTTAAAATGTTCTGCCTCTCCTTCTGCTCTCACAACAGAGATACACTGGTGTGGTGGCAGCCCGGGTTTGTTTTTATGGATGATGATGATACTGACGTAAAATGCCATTATACGGATCCATATCCCGAAAAAATGTAATAGCTTTTAATGTTGTTTTGTACCCGGACCAAGTGTGTGGTAGCGTCTATAGCTTCCCTAGCTGCACTATGGCGAAAAAGAACAGCGAGTAGTTAGTCTTGGTAGCACTAGTTGTAGGAGGAGAAATGAGAGAGCTTCCATTTTTTCTTCTGCAATAATCTCAAATACTCATTATTCTTCTCGCCTCTTATTTTCTCCCTTAGCCCTCGTGCTAATAAATTACATTTTAGTGGTTTCTCCTGTAGCTTTTAGTTTTTTCTAAATAATTTATTAGTAAGTCTATCTTCATTAATTCAATGGAAAACGGAGAAACGATGGAAGCATGGTAAACATAGAAAGTGTTGGGCACTCTGCTCCTTTAGCATACTACTCACACTTTTTTTGCTGTGCTTTAGCACTGCTGGATCCTTTTTAAAATTATTCATCGTCATCTCATGATGATCATCTTCATCATCGTCAATATCCATTTTTTATGTGAATCTAGAAAGCAAACAAACAAAGATTTACACGGGTGTTCTCGATATAGACTCGGAAAAACTATAAGACCCAATGAAAGTATATATCTTATCTTTTCTATCGTAAAATTTTTGTTCTTTTCTTTCCTTCCATTTTATCAGAATAGGTTTGTATAAGTATAGGAAGTAATTAGCTGTAGCACAGCTTCATAGCACTCCCTGCTGCACAGTACACTGCACAGGCAAGAAAGGAAGAAGGAGCAAACAATGGACCATTAATTTTGCCCCTTGGAAATGCCAACTGAGAGCGAGTCAAGTCAGGCCATTTTTATCTTGTTAGCCGGGCTAAACTAAAACATTTAAAATGGAAGGAAGAAAGTCTTGGGGAAATGGAAGCTTTAACGCTTTAACGAGATTGGAGATAGATACCAATAGGGAAGCAATCTTTATGATGTATATATACGTACTACCTATCAAAGCTATTAATGTACTCTTGTGGATAGATAAATGCTAAGTCTAGCAGTTAGTCGTGGAGGGAAAAGGATACAACGCTGATGATAATATGTGTAGTAGTAATGGTGGCCCCATCCTGATTTCTTTTTTTGGGTGTAAGGATATATTTTGGCTCTTGTCACATTCTTTGCACAAAGACAATAAAAGGTCAGCAGTTTTTTTTTGAGCTACGAGACGATGGTATATGTTCTTATAAATGAAATTAAGGTAAAAGCTTGGGGTAAGAAGAAACCATAAAACGATATTCTCTCCGTTGCCAGTCCCAAAATAAGTACCTCCAGCATAGAGTAATGGTTGCATAACGTTTTAGATTTTAGCTAAATGGGTTCTAAATTTTAAATATTTAAGAAATATGAGCAATACAAGAAATCAAGCCCGGTTTAATCAATGAACAGAAAAGGTTAAGTTAAATGCAATTCCAAATGTTAAATTAAGACGGCTTTATCCTGCATAATTTTAGTCTGGGGCCACTTCAAATTTTACTTATACTTACTGGTAATAAAGATGTTCCTAATTAACTTTAATCAACATTCAGACTGACTTCTATGCTGAAATTAACTGTTGACTAACTGAACGCAAATATTGATATAGTCTCAACAAAATTTTACTTATGCATGAAGACCTTTCTTTTTATACCACGTACAAAATTCCACATCACGGAAAACATCTAAAACGTATCAACAGTAAATGATCCATGTAGCAGTAATAAGTTACTCCCCGAGTTAAAGTTGCTACTTTCTTTTTTATAACTTCTTGTTTCTTTCATTTTGTTCCTTCATCCATCCACTCAATTTAAAAATCTTTCTCTTTACACATACTTCTCTATTGCCACATAATAGTGTGTTTTTATATTTGAAAAGCTATATACTGCAAACTAAATGTAGCTCCACTCAAACCACATTACCCACACCTTTAACATTTCTCAAAACGACTCAACCAAACAAACGAAAGAGCTACCAAATATATGCTGTTAGTGCACAAAGTACAACTAGCGCTGCAGTCGGATATAAATATGAACTGCCAGGACATTACACTGTAACAATTGAAAGGAATTTGACAGTAAAAACAGGACAATTGATGCAATATAACTCTCTTTCTCTCTCACTAATGCGTCTTTTCTCTTATATTACGCGATTTTCCTCGTGAACCGTTTTATAATATAGTTTTAAAAATACATTGAAAAACTGATAACTTTGTTTTATTTTTTAAATGCATTACCAAACATGAACTTTCCTGGCATGATAAGTAATTCTTAAATTCAAATTTGAACACAAACAAATACAAAATAAGAGCATAATTTTTTGGCTATACCTGAAAATAAAGAAGAAACTTGAACATGAAATAAAAATCCCTATAGTAAATAGGCAATTTTTACCACTCCCCGAACATTTACATTGTGCTCATTCAAAAGAAAACCCTTTCTCTTTGTTAGTGTTTTTTTCTGAAATTGAACCACAACCACACACATGGAAATAAAGAAGCCCATTATTTCTTTCGGAGGATTAGTCCTCCTCGAGGTGCCAGTCACCATGATATGCTATTTCATTTATACATATAAAGTCCATGTTGTGTGTCGTTATTTCATGATATTTCTATTACACTAGCACCCGCGTTTGTACAACCAAGAGAAAGGGTGAAATTCTGCTAAGGTATGCGTGGTGGCGTGGTTCATCTCCTGCTGTTCTCTTTTTCTGTTTCCCATCTTTCTCCGATCTTAAAGAAGCTTATAAGAAAGAAATGCGCACATAGAGTATGTATATCAGCTCATTTAATCCGTAATATTGTTTTGTTTGCCATGATGCATCTCTCACAAATATAAAACTGGCTACGCATTTATTTTCAGTATCACAAAATTGTTAAAAGGGAAAGCGAATCGTAGCCACTCAATCGGGAAAAACGAAAGAAAGTCTTTTCATGATTATAAGACCACAGTGCCACACGTATGCGCTCACATAAAAGAAAATTCATGTACATATATGCATTCACATACACACTTTAGTTGAATAAGAGCAAGTGAGGGAGAGATGAGAAAAAATACAAGTTTCATTTGCGTCGCGTTCCCTTTTTTCCTATCCTGGTTGGTACAAAAAGTTATTTCCACAGAATTCTTTTAAAACTTACTTCGTTGTACTAAAAGAGGAAAGTGATGGTAATGGTGGCGGTTGAAGAGGAAGAAAACTACGTTGCAATCAAGGATGTGTGCGTGGGCATACATTACAGCCTAAGAGGGAAAGAGACTTGTATGAGCAAGGGAAGAATGCAGAGAGAAAGGATGTTACAAACTTTTTTCTTATTACTTTTACTTCTTCCTCAATTCCTCATTCTCTTTCTCTCCTGCATCACCACCCTAAACTTGTCGTAATAATGATATGTGTGGTATGTAGGGATAAAAATGTGCATACGTGTGTAATCCTAACTGGTTTTTAAAGGTTTCATATATATATAATACGACAACTACATTCTAGTATCAAAGTTTTATAGGAGGTGTTGTTGGTATCAAGATTAAGATTATCATTGTGATCGTGGTTTGTATGAAGATGAGAAGTGTAGAACCATTGTAAGAAGGAGCTGTGTTGTAGTTTACAGTATTAATGCATCATATAATAAATTGCATGTGTGCAATATAAACTCCTTAGTTTTGTCCCTCTCCAATATGTAATAAAATGAATGTATGTTGCTTGGTTTGTATATACGTAAAAGAGAAAACAGTGAAATGCAAATAAATAAGTGGAAAGAAAAAGAAGACTCTTTCTACTTTCTGGCAATAATCATTCCGCACCAAAACACATCACACAATAGGCTATAAATTTTGTGTACACAAAATCGTTCACACGCAGACAATGCTAAATTACCGTCATCTAAGAAAAAAGAGAAAACTTTATTCATGTTGCATGTTAAAATAAAAACCTCGAGATTCTTAAGATTGTGCGTTTGTTTTAGTTTCTGAGGTAACCATAGTAAATGTATTAGGCATATTACTCAACTATTTATGCAGGGTTAAATTTCAACTTGCTTTATACTTTGCATTACCAACAATTTTTTCATTGGTTTTAAAACTTACGGTTTTGCAAAGTAAAGTAGATTTAAGAAATTAGACTGATTAAAATAAGGAAATGGTAATTAAACTAAGAAACTTGCCTATATTAAATATTTTCATTAATCTGTAACCAAAACATGGTACAAATAAGTACGCAAGTAAAGCATGATCTTCATTGTGATTTTTTGATAAGCCCAAAGTTTTCTTGAGAACATTTCTTATCGCCCTCTTGCTTGCAACTCTAAAACCTGGTTCACAATGTGGACTCCACATGAACTCTTACGACTATGTATTTTGTCAATCGTCCTAAAGAGATCGTTTTATTTTGTTAAATATAACGTTGTAAAAGATATAACGGAGTTAGGCTAGATTGTAATTCATTTTCTGACTGAATAACAGACAACAACAGCATAGGTAATTATTGATAGCATATTGCATTATAATGATCAGAGTTTTAGACTTAAAGAAAACGCTGCCACTCCGATTATTACGACGGTTACAATAATGAGACACGCAGTATTAGTTTTGAAAGGAAATATTATATCACAGCGTCAAATGTGATTACAGAATACATATAAATGTTTGTTACATATAATTACAATGAATACATTTTTTTTTCGTTTTCTATAAGCTACACGATGAAATTAAATAAATTATGATATCATTATATAATTGCATATTATGAGTGCTTTCCGCACGTTTTGGACATGTCGTCATTTGTAAGTATGACCAACTTGACATTTCGACCCGTAATATTTACACAGTTGCTATCATCTTATCGAAGACAGATAACCACACATATCATAACTACACAATTGTTTCGTACGTATGAACATGAAACAATTATAAAGATGATTTTTATATGAGCATAAATGGCATAAACGTTTACTGATTTTCCATTTATACAGCATAATATTTGAGTAAATCCGGGCAATCCTTCTTTCGTTTATTTCGTTTTTCGTTCATAAATCATCATGAAATGATGCATGCTCATAAACTTTAATACTATATACATGATTTCAAGTTTCCGTTCCATGATCGACTGATTTTATGTCCGTAACTTTTAATTCATTTGTTCACTTGGTATACAGCAGTTAAAATTGCAGAATTTTAGTATGCATTACGTATATTGTATGTACATTTACACGATGACTCGATGATGATAGTGTTCAGAATAGTGAACAAAGGCTTTGTGAGCTCGACGATTTGGGATGAAGGGGGAAGAGCGAGATCCCGGCGAATTCAACATTGCTAAGCCAGATGTTCTTGTTGACCAACAAATACACATGTTTGCACACATATCAACACTGCATTTAAACGTTTTTGCGAAAACGCTTGCTTGTCGATTTTTGGCATGATTAGTCACATGTGTGCCATTTGATTAAATATCCGTGTTGTGTAACTGGTTAGTCTTAGTGTGTGATTGGTCTGATTTAAGGGCAGCAAAATGGGAGGTCCTGAAGTGTTACCGAGGAATGAGGAGAACTCTCGAAAGTCAAACAACAAAAAGGGCAAGGCCAAGGGTCATCATAACAAGAGGAGGTTCCAGTTGTTTGACCCATCTTCCAAGTTGGATTTAATTAGTCTTTGTGATAATGAGCTGGTGCGATTGCAACTGGAGGAGGAAGCAGCTAGCCAGGAGGATGGTGGTGGGGTTGGGGAAGCATCCGAACATTCTGCCGTGAGTTTGGACTTTGACGAGGGAAGTAGTGACGAGGATGACATGGTAGAAAATCTACCGTTGGATGATGTGCTAAGGTTACTTAATGGAGAAAAATGTGTACAAGGGGTGAACAAGGGGGGAGGTTTAGGCTGTGGAAGCTGTCATGTCAAGTTTGCGGATCTTTCCGAGCAAAGGCTTCATTATACGCTGGACTGGCACCGGTATAACATTAAGAGGAAACTACAAGGTCAAGGGTTCGTTACGGAAGCGAAATTCGATGAAATGATAGGTAGAAGGATCTATATTTATGCATTATATTAATGTGTGAGTTTGAAGTGTACCTAGATGGATTCATTCATGGAGATGTTTTTATTTATAGATGATTTATCAAGTATCGATGGGTCAGACAATGAGGAAGAAGATGTGTTGCCCGTTGGATCGCAACCAGTTGAACGCTTGCTGGAAAAACTCAGTACTTCCAGTCCAACCGCAGTGCGTCAACCTCAAATAGAGCAACCACGGATGTCAAGCTCACAAAAGCTGGAAAAGTCGCCCAAAATCTTTTTCAAGAATGGGAAGGGTCAAATCATAACTTGCTTCAAGGTCATCTTATCGAACAGTGTAGAAAATCAGGTATGTACAAATATTAAAGTGTAATAAACTTTTGTATATTAAACGGTGTCAGTGATTTAAAATTAATATTTTTGTTTTTGTCATAATATCAATAGAACGATGGAAATGAAAGTTCTGTCCGTCAGTTTGTAAATTTTGTTAAACATCCTTTGAAAATAACTATTATAATGGCAAGCGGTGGACATTTTGCTGCAGCTGTATTTGAAGGTATAAGAACTCACTTTTATGATTGACATGGACTTTTCTCCGAGTTTTCTTATGCACTTTATTACTTCTACAGGAAATACTTGCACACTTCACAAAACCTTTCACAGTTACACTGTTCGTGCAAAACAAGGAGGTACCCAAAGTGGTCATGATGCCAAAAGTTCCAATGCAAAATCGGCTGGAGCGAACTTGAGAAGATATAATCAGCAATCGTTTACACAGGTTTGCTACAGGATGTACTTAAACAGTAGCTTGTTTGTAAATGTTGGTTTAAAGGTCAAGATAGCTTTAGTTGCAGTAGCAGATTCTTATATTAAATTTATCTGTCGAGTAGCATGTCCAGGAATTGTTGACTTCATGGAAAAGTAGTATTGCTGGGAGTGACCTCATCTTTTACAAAGCAATAAGTGCAAACTTAAATGTACTTTTTTCTGGCAAAAACCCTCCACTTAACAAAGAGAGTAAAAACTTGAAGACAATTCCTTTTCCGACAAAGCGGCCAACCTTCAGCGAAGTGAAAAGAGTGCATAGCTTATTAACTACAGTACATTTATATGGTAATGATTACACTTACGACAGCCATTTATTACACATGTTACATTCAATAGCTAATACTAACTCATACTATACATTTTGTATATTGGTTTCAGAGTCTATGGATTCATTTTTGGAAGCTCATTCCCATTTGGTTAAAAGTGAAAAAGACAAAACAACGATTAGCCCATCTAAGTCTAAAAAGAAAACATTTGACCGTGCAAAGTCGAGATCGCCTAAAAGGAAAGATGACCAACAATTAGGGGCTAATATAGAAGCAGACGAGGAAAGCGCCGATGGGGAAAATGCTGAAACTCAACAATTAACGGAAGTTGATCAAATAGTGGACTTCAGCGAGCTTAAGGTTTTATAGCTTAACTATTGTTAAGTTGTGTGTGTAATAATATAGTAATACAATCTTATGTTTGGTGCTTCTCACGTATGCAGGAATATGATGACAGTTTGACTCCTGAGCAAAGAAGGGAGGGTAGAAATCAGAAGAAGAAAAGTAAAAAAGCGACACAGACGTTTAAACCCGATGGCATTTTAGCAGACTTGTATGACATCTTGCAAAAAAAGGACTTAGAGGCAGTCAAAACGTTGCTGAATAAAGAAAAAGATGTCGAAATCAATGGGCCTGTAGATATTCAGGCGTCCACATTACTTCATGTTGCATCAAAAAATAATCTACTGGAGATCGTATGGTAAAACATTTACCTTTAAGTAATAAGGAAAACTATTGAATTTGTAAAAGATGAGAACAAAAAGAGTTTTGTTTTGATATACAGGAGCTTAATGGAAGCTGGTTGTGACCCGGCAATCAAAGATAAGTCTGGCAAATACCCTTACAATTACGCAGAAACTAAGGACTGTAGAGATACGTTCCGGAAGTTTATGAAGGAGTTTCCAGATAAATATGACTATAAAAAGGTTTGCCTGAACTAAATGAGCATATTTGACAATTAAAATAATATTTTAAATAATAGAAATTCCTTCGGTGTGATAAATATTGCTCGTGTTATTTTTTTGTTCAGGCACAAGTACCACCACCCTTAACGGAAGATATGGAAAGAGAACGGGCGGAGAAAAAGAAAATGCTAAACAAGTTGAAAAGAGAGAAGGAGAAACAAAAGAAAATGGAAAGAAAAGAGAAAGAAAAGGAAACGGAAGAGCAAAGAAGGTTTTTAGGTCTTTCAGATAGAGAAAAGGTACAAAATAAGCATTTTATACTGCATATCTACTAAACACTCAAGTCAACATGGAAGAACAGAAATAAGTAGGTCTCATTGTATTGACTTTGTTGTTCGTGTTTAGAGGGCCCTAGCCGCTGAACAAAGGATATTAGCTCAATGCAAGAGAAATTCTGAAAAAGCACCAGTGTTGGTTCGCTGTTTTGAATGTGCTGCAGACATTACAGGAAAAGTTCCATTTGAATACAATCAAAATGTATTTTGCACAACTAAATGTCTAGCGGTCCACAGGAAAAAGTTTCCCTGTCCCTTATCGGTTTAATGTTATGACATTAATTATAAAGCTTTAAGAAACTTATTGGATTGAACAAAGCAAATAAATGGTGCCTTATTTAAACCTCTTTGTTATTTAATGTATTGTTTTAAGTATAACATTGAACGGCATTTCGAAGCAAGTTACCTTATTTTTCGTGTAGTTGAATTCAATTTCTTATCCAAGCTGACCGAAGGTAGGTACTTCACCTGTCAATTTACGAATGACGTGTAGTCAAATTTGAAGTGTGCATTTAGTAATAAGGGTTTTACTAAGGAGTTGGCAAAATTGCTGTAGACACGCTTCATTAGTGGGCGTGTAATGGGTAACGCAAATCCTTTCAGAAAAAAAAACTTTTCACAGTGTGCTTAGGAAGGTCTTACAGCTACTCATTACGCAACACCCTTACATCTTTATGCGAGTTGACAAAGTTTTCAATGACAAATACTCCTTAATAATTGATTATTTTCATTTTTAGTCTGGTTTCAATTACACATAAAAATCGATTGCTAGCGCTTTAATCATGTTACGTGAAAACTTGCTGTGAAATTTAAAACGACCAAGATATATTTGTTTGTAGGTTTCTACGTTTGTAGGCTAATGAAAAAAACTAACAATAGTAATTTAGCTACGTACAAATTTTCTGTCTAGACCTCATTAAAAGTTCATGGCATATAGAATGAGAATTATCTTAGCCTTAAAGGGTTTTTCGTAGTTTTTTATATACAATCTAGCTTTATTGCAAAAAGAAATGTTTTGATTTTACTTTACTTTTCAAAACAAGACATCACAAACTAAAAGTAAGCGTTGAGGCGTTGTAGACTAATATAAATGTATGATTGAATGTAACTCAATATGAATAGGAGTTTATGGATCTACAAGTATATAATGCATAAATGCCAAGTCAAAAATACCTACAAAAATGAAAAAAAGCAAGACAGTATAATACTAGTATTCCTTTATATAGTCAATACTCAACTTTCATCTTAAAATCATAAATATTTGGTTCCATACTTGGTTAAACCTTTACGTGCACACTAAAGTTGACATAACTCGTGCCACCGAGGAGGTATTTCGTCTTGCATATTACATAGATTACGGACATGTCAAGTAACAGACTTTGAAACCTATGAATCTAACTGACCACCTACTACTGCACCTCATTTAACTATGTTTTCTGTGTTCTTTCAAAAATATAATACGTACGTTAGAACTACATTCATTTATTTTGGGAGCAAAACACATATTATTTAGTTATAACCCCAAACCTTTGAATATTTAATAGCATGTTTCTCTCAGGAAATTGGCATTGTGTGTCTGTGGTAAATGCATAGTTTTATCTAGCGACTCTTAAAGCTGGAAAGCCATAATAGACATTTTTGCTTGTACTAGCGCCAGTAGAACCGGCAACATTAAGGAGTTCCTCTATACTAAACGTGCCGGACTAACCACAACAATTTCACCGAGAAAAGTTAGCACTAAAGTTAATATTGCATGATGATGTGATATGATGAAGTATGCGATGAATTATGATACATAATAATGATAACGATGTCATCCATAAAACCAGACCAAAATACATATTTTAGGATTCAACAAACGATGATGACAATGATATAATCTTGCTCGAAAAACTCTATTCTATAAAATGAGAAGAAAGGAGAGGTAGCTCCACAATCCATCTCGGATGTGAACCGCAATCAACCAGCAAAGGTCAAAAGAAACTTGGGTTATTAACAACAACTACACATTATTTAGCAATGATGTCTTGTTTCCATCCATCCGGGCCGAAAACTACCAGCAGCAGTACCTCCTGAAAACTCTGTTTCATGTTTCTTTATACAAATACAATGTTGAAAATTCTTGTACTTCATAGCCCATTCCCTGAAACTATCTGACATTCTTTTCGGGAAAAAGAAAATAGGAAAAGCCAACAGACTACGCAGATACATAGACTTTTCGTATTTATATTGTACCTTTTCTTCAATTTCAATGTAGACATCATCATTGTGATAACGGTGTTTTCATTTGGTTGGCGTAGACAAGAGTCCGGGCCGTCGTGGGCAAGAAAGTGAAAAGGCATTAGAGATGACTGCGAGAAAATAAAAATAAAAAAGCAAAATATTATTGTACTTTGTACATGGATAACTTTCACAAAAGAAAACGAGAACAGAGAACCAACAGGGGAAAATAAAATGAAAAGAAAAAAAACCGAGAGATGCGGACGATCCATCTACAAACAGGGTTCTGGGCTTCAGTTAGTCCTCATACTTTCACTTGCCTCATTCTCTTGCCTTAGTTCTTCCCTGCACAAAGCATTGCAGTTTTGTCCAACTATTTCAAATAAAACGGTATAGATGAAAGTAGGTAAACGGCAAAGCCAAAAGCCACTACCGCCACCACCAACCCGTGCACCGTGCTACGTCCTTACAACCATTCTACAATATATAAGCATAAAAAAGATCACAGTACAGTAGAAACTCTACTATTTGCAACATGCAACAGCTAAAACAGTTTAGCCTAACTGAATGCTTTTACTTTTTATAACCCTGAGAAAGGGTAGGAACTGAGCATAAAAAGGAAATGGACATGAATCGTATACACAGCAATCTTTAGTGTCGTTTATAATTCTACTGTTTTGATATCTTACATTGTAGCGTAGCCAGTTTTGCACTTTCACCGTCCACCATTCTAAAAGTGGAAGCTCTCATATCACCCCTGTTTGGACATCCATCCAATCACACAGTAGCTGACCATCCCTCCCTTCCTATTTAGTAGATTTGTAAGGCACCTCAGTCAGTAGGGTAACTACGTTAATACCATAGTACCATTTTGCCAATACGTAGACAAGCAAAGGCGACAATTTTAACTACAGCCGTGTTGCTGAATTAATAGTATTTCATTTCCTAACTTGTTGGCAATTCGCACATAAACACGAGACAAATAAATGTTCTTTTCGACATAGGAACATTTTACGTTTCATGCTTTCCTTATACTTTTCCACTTAACATGAAAAACCGAATGTTCTCTTCTCGAGTTACTTCTTTCCCTCTCTGCCTCTTGATCCTTATTAAGCTAATACGCCATTTTATACTACAGAACGTGTTGTTAGAAGGTCTGTACCTTTTTATAGGATACCAAGTTTTATATTCTTTACAAACTACTAGGTTTGCCGTTTACCCTTTCTGATAAAAATTACCTCCTTTCTCTTTTATATACCTTTTCTCTTATTGTTTGGTAGAGCTGACAAAAATATTGCCGTCATAGTTGTAAAAATAAGAAATAAAATAAAAATATACATGCTTTATCCGAAAATATAAGATAATGCTACAAACAAATTGTAGCGTTGCACACTTTTCCGTTTCCGGTGAGTACATAGGTATATCCCTGCTGAATGATGTACTGTCAACCGTTGCATTGGTACGTACAACCATGGTCTATTTATAATTGTATTTAATACGCAATATAATAAAAGCGAATTCAAGCAGTGTCACTGAACCATGCAAAAATATCATTTGGAAAGCCATTCACAACGTTACCCAGCTTGTTGAACAAAAACAACACAGACTTTAAGCAAAATCTCTGTCCTCGTTTTATCATCATCATCCAGTTCGTAATATTATGCATGTTCTAAAGCTGTCTGATTCTCTTGAATATTGAACGTTCGTGTTCACACATATCTATAGAAAATGTGAGGGACATTTATTGCAAAGAGGCAAAGGAATTGCAAAAAATGCAAGATAGATTGAGCCCTCTCTTTGGTCTAGTTCATGTGTTCATGGTTGTTTGATTTGCGTTGGAATCGCAAACAAAAAAGCAGTTTTTTAAAACTTTAAAGCAGCAAAAACATTTTACCATGCTTAGGTTTTCATGTACATCTGCTCTTCGTGCGTGTCGCTTTCCCCCTTTCTTCCTTCCGTGATGGGATTCGTTTTAGAACTGCAGATATCAATAGCAAAACACATTAACTTTTTAGTTTTACCAAGCAAACAGAAGAAGAATCCAAGAATTTTACCACGGACCAAACAACGGTGGCAGTGGCGATTACGCTGCTGGTGAACGTGTAGAAGAGGCGATACATTTCTGCACACTTTTGATAAAAAAGAGTAATGCGAGGTATGTGCTGCTGTTAAACTGCAATGTACTCCAGGAAAGAAACAAGTTCTTCACTCAAGTTTCCCCTATGTGTGCAGCTCTGTGTGACAGAGTGGAACTGCTGTGTGCTCTTCTTCTTTTCTGTGAGCCAAAGCAACAGTCCTTCAGACTTGCGAGGCTATGAACTCACCAACATTACAAAAGCTTTATAACATTCAGCATTTTCAATGTGCAGCCAGCAAAAGCAGATCTATTTCTATAACCAGGCTTATATAACTTTCTGAGGTTTGCATTTGGGCTTTTTCGTCAGTAGAAATAGTGTTACCAGTGCTAGTAGCATTTGTAGCATTATGAATTGGTATTGGATGGAGCTAAGTGATGTTATGCCACGGCAGTGAGTGAGTACGCTATACTGGTGGGTATATAATAATGTGCTCTTCTCCTTCTGTTCTGACTGTTGGCACATTGGCGACGACGACGGCATGTCTTGTGCTGTAAGAGCTGACTGACTAGAAGAAATCAAGCGTTTTCTCACAATCAACATCAGTCCAGTCCAGGACTTAGCTGGTTCAACTTTACAACAATAATATCGGCTTTCGAGCCAACAGAGTCTTATCTAAAGTTTAGTTTTGTATTGAGTTGTTGTGCGAGATGGTGACTCAATTTATGTTCTGCACTCCTCTTGCAAAATGTGAGGAAATGCAATAGAGCCAATTTATCATATCTGTTCTTGAGTAGCAACAACAAGAAATACATATCACTATCTAATAGCATTGGAATGTGTGTATCCTTGTCGCTGCTGAAAAAGCAATCAACATTATTCGGAAAACTACTACGAAATGAATCATCCTAATAATAATACTCTAATCAAAACTCATAATATCCGTATATATCTGTCTGTGAGACAGCTAATTACTGGAAGAATCCAACTGACCGAGTTTTCACGACTATCAGGACTGCTTTTTTGAGTGAAACAAGTAGGGAAACACCGGTTGCAAGTGAAAAGGCTGTCACACATAGCCCCATTTTGACACAAGGAGTGAGTTTTTTATCCGACTAAGCTAACAAAGAAAACAACCTCGTGTTGCTAATTGATTTTCAATTCACGCAGTCTGGTAAATAAACTGATTTATAATATATATTGTCGAGGTAATTAGCCGGCACTGTTGTGAGTAATAAAATTACAAACAGACAAAAAGACACGTTCAACATTTGAAATCTGTGTTGCTGATTTATTTTTGGTGCTGTAGACAGAGTCCCAGCTTGGAACCTAAAATAGTTAAAACCAGCCGAATAGAAATGGTCATACAGATCCAGCAATACAACGTGTTAATGGTGATCCATGCACCTAATCTCGGCTGACGTCAGTATCTATACTGTCATATCAAACCCAATCAAGTTTATCCATATCATTTGATTTACAACAAATTGACAATTACCAATTTCTGGTGCATATCCTTTTAATGTCATTGCCGAAAAATATGATTAGGTAACCAACTAGTTATCAAGTTAGAGATAAGCTGAACAACAATAACAGAACAACCTATTTATAACTTATCACACTCTTTAGGTATACTTGAGTTAATGTGTTTCCGTGAATGATTCATAGTAAATCTCAGTAAATCAACGCTTGAGGAAGCCCTTGGTACAAATATCCGAATGAATGTACCCATCTAACTAACATTTGTACTTGCCTCATCAGATTACAATGACTTCAGAGAGTTGTAAAGTGAACAAAGTTGTCCATGAAAATATTTAATACGCATATCCTGACTGGATTCAGTAAATAACATAAAACTGTAGTTAGTACAAAAACGAAAAGTTAATTACACTTTGGATTTCAATAAAAGATAAGAGGATCATATTGAATTCAACAAAACAATATAGGAAGTAGTCGTTTTGAAGGACAATAGAAAGTTTCGCGGTTTCGACTACTCCTTGCTATAAATTAACAAAGTTCCAGGGAGAAAGCAAACTCTGCTGAGGTGTATTTGCACTTTGCAAACAAAATAACTGTGCGCATAGTATTATATTACCCACGTTGCGTGTGTAAGGTCTTATTACACAACGTTTTTACTCAATGTACTAGAAGTCAGTTTTGCGACAGCAATTATCAAATACTCCCACCAATAATACGGATAGAGAAAAAGGAAAATAACTAACTATGGCCAGCTTAAAATCGAGAGTAGCTTAATCTCTCAGAGGGACGTTATATGAATCACAAAATATTATGCACTTGGACATGATCAATGGAGTTTAACAAGTGAACATTTAAAAGGAAAATCTAAAAAGCAATTTTGAATTCCCAACAAGGAAAGGTAAGACAGCTTTTTGTATTTTGTATTTTTCGTTTGTGTGCTAATCATAATGAGTACCATCAGTTGCACGCTTCATATTCTTGCATAAGTTCTTACTGTGGAGATTTGAAAAGTATTCTTTTGTTTTGTTGTCTGTGCATGACAAACGAGGAAACTTCATTATTACTATCATTCATTGTGACATTAACATTAGAAGAAAAGAGGCATTATTTAAAAAATTTAATTTTCATGTGAATGTTACATAGTACTTAACTGATCCCATTTCTTCTGAATTAGCTTAATTGGAAAGTTGTCCATTGTTTAAGCATGTAATTTTTATACTCATCTATGCATATTTTTTGCAACACGAGTGTGTGTAGGTTGTGGTAAAGCTGATGAAGCCAAACCACAAATTAGAGTGAATCATCGTCGTCATTCATTTATTAGTTTTTTTTGTGACCATCAGTCATATATTGCATCCATACGCTTATTTAAACTATTATGTAAAGTAAATATAATGTCATTAGTATATTCAGGCTTTAGTCAAATTTTCTTGGTTGAAAAGTTGAGACTTAGACGAACAACGTAATCTCATTGTTATCATTTTTCCTTGCAACAACGTTACACACCATATCTATCTATTTAGGAAAAGACTTTGATATTTAAGAACACGGGCAAACGTAACATCGATTAGCATGATAAAAACCACGAGCATCACACACTAAAACCACACTATACCAACAGGAATGATGATGGTGATTATAATGATAATGGGCTACTGTTGTGCTAATGCGTTGTGCTTACCACCAACTACGATATGCCGGTAAATTGCAAGTAGTAGGCATGTTCATGCAGAAACAAAAATTGAATCTATTTCTACTGCTACCAAACCAGAGTAAACAGAAAGTCAGCCAGTATTGTGTGCCTCTGTATCCTGCATCATACATATATAAGAAACAAAGGCTTTGATGAGAGAATTTGGAATTTAGTAAATCAATGAAAAGTACAGCCTTAGCCTTTTCTGTAGTAATCACTTTTAGTTACAAGTTTGTTTTACCGAAAACAAGAATGGCCAAGACAAAGCAGTCTTTACAATACAACTAAGACAATGCATAAAATGAACCAACCAAAACAACTACTGTAACTGTGCTGATAATAATGTAGCAAGGCAATCATGTTGTTGGGATGTTGTTTTTGATAATGACAAAAATGATGAGATCACCCACCGAGTCCTCACAGGAATCTATTGAATAATATGATATTTCATTGCAAAACTTTGAGCAAAAAGGAAAAACAAAACCGTCTAGAAATGGAAGGCAGGAAGCGACATTTATTTGATAGGTGCATGCATATGTCAACCAGAGAAGATTCAAGAGGAGAATGACACACATTCATTATCGTTAGAACTGTTCTTTGAAAATAGGTTTTCATACAAAATATATATAGTTAGCTAGAAATGATCAGGTAGGATAAATATTAATATTATAATTTTTTAGCAACTTTGAAGGACATAAAATGACGAAAATTTTGCAAACATATTATTGCTGATGAATAATGATGTCTGCAGTTGTTTTATTACTTTTATTGAGGGAATGTTTGTATTATGATAAGGGGATTCATATTCACAAACTAATACTTACATAGTAGGTTTTTATTATGAATAGCTGTCATGTTGTTTCGCACATTTAACTAACGATGAGCAAAATAAAGTTTATCATACAGAAATATGGAATCAATGGCATCTCTCAGAAACCATCAACTCTTCAAAGTCTCATGTATACACGTTGGCGTGGGTTGTTTATGTTTATTGTGTATGGTATAGTGAATGTGCTGCTCGTGGTGGTAAAATGAAAAGTGACATAACTCAATCTTTTACTGACGATGCTACTTTTTCTTATATAATGTAGTGTAGTAGAGCGAAAAAAAAAGTTTGCGTTCTGCGAGGGAGAAAGAGAGAAACAAGAGCCCAATATCTCACACCAAAGAAATAAAACAGTATAAACTGCCAACAAGAACGAAGAGGCGTAATACATTGTTTGTTGGGAATATTGGCTAGCTATAGTTTTTAAAAGCTTTTTATCTTTTTACATGCCACCGCAAACAAAACATGACACGACATTGTTTCTCTTGTCTTTACTTTTGGCAAGCCAATATCCCCCACACAACTACTTCTCAGAGTCGTCATCACATCATCGTCATCAGTACAGCTATAAAAATTGACTAAGGTATATTTTCTTATTTCCCTTTGTGTATGTTTATTACGTTACCGGTTGTCCTGTTCTGTTGACTATGAAAAAACCGAACCAATAGATAAAAGTACCAAAGAAATTCCAAATATTCATGTCCATATGCCGTGCGCTTTGTTGATAAAGGAAAACATATTCATTGTTATTATTGAACAAAACACAGTGCCGGCAAACCACATTTTTTACTTGTACAGTGAAAGAAAACGTGGTTAATTGTATTTTTCGTTTTTGATGACGATTGGAGAATGAATGACCAAGCATAATAGAATAACGAACGACCTATAACATAAATGCGAGTAATTATTTTCAAATGAGTTGTCGTTTACATGGATGGAAAAAATATGCTTCAAATAATAAAAAGCTTCCTCTGGTGGCGGTGTTTTTATGAAGGCTTGTTAATGTGGGATACGTGATAAGAGTAAGTTCATTTGCTTGACTATATTCAATATTTGATGGGTTCGCATATTTACCTTTCTTATTCCTTTTCTTTAGCCACACTAGATGATGATAATGGGTTCGCACGTATAATATGATTTAATAATGAACATCATTTAGCAAGTGAAAATGACGCTGCTACTGATGCGCTTGCATAACAGAACCCACATCAATTTTTTTCCAGCCATGTATTATACAAAGGCACAAAAGTCTGTATTGTTTTAAAACGGTATACGTCAGTTTAGTTTAGAAGGTTGGTGCAAAATTCGCATTTGGTTTTTTACAATGCAGTCTGACGATATCCTTTGGATATGGTATGAATAAACCAAAGAACACCCAGTCACATATATTTTTACCCCACGCTTTTCGCACTTACTTACATACCTACGCAGAGTACAAAGTAAATTACATGTTAAACGGCTCTGCCTGAGTAAACATAAGGGAAAAACTTGTAGTAGCATAGTTTTAAGGATGCCCAGTAAAGACGATAGGATTGTTATAATCATATTCGTGTGTCGGGCTGAAAATTCAAATTCAGCACGAGAGCTGCTTCCACATATTATTATTTAGCCGGTGTAGCCAGTTCTTTCAATTCTGACAACGACCATGATAATGAAATGACGATAGACACGTTCTGTGCATCATAAAATCATCAGCAAACTGAAAGTCAGTGTTAGGTCAAGGTGGAATATTTTTTCCATCCAAATCCAGCGAGCAAGGCTGTTTCATCATGCTACTTCTCGTACTAGTGATAAAGAGGCAATGGTTTGGCTTTTAATGTAATTTGTGCAACATAATCATTAATGAAAAGTTTGAAATTTACTTTTTTATACCACACGCGATCAAACACTGTGAAATACTTGATTCTATTTGTTCCCTCATTGTTATTTAGCTTTGCGTGCATAGTCAGAGTCAGAGATATCTAAAATCCCAGAACTTTAGTTGATACTGAAGTACAGCTTAAGAAACCTTCTTGAACAGTTCAACGATGAAATTCACTTGAATAAAGTAAATAAATAGTAAGTATTTTTACAATTTTTTACTTGTCAACGAGTCACAAAAACTAAGCTCAAAAAATGGTTTTGCCGAAAAATTATCCACGTTGCTACCTTTTCATAACATAAAATAGCACAAACTCTTAATATGAACTCACAATTGTGGCTTTGTTCGTATTAAATTAGGTGATTAGTACAGAATAACACATGTCATCATTGTTATGCAGATCACTCCTTCCTGCTCCTACTGATCCCCAAACGCCATAAGAGTCAATATGAGTTATACTTATTATAATATTCCAAGTTATGTGGTAAGATTTAAAAGCTTCATCGCCTTCTTAATGGACGACAATACAAATGCATGAGTATCATCTTGCCAGGTAGTGGCAATTTTTATAGAATGCTCTTTTTACTATCTTGTACAATTTACTTGAAAGATCAGCTTTAATGATAATGATGATGATGACGATTATACATACTTTTCTGCTTGTGTGATGAGCTTGTTCTTGTTATTTTGTCCCTATCTTCTCATCATTTCCATAATTGAGCATGCGATTATATTTGGTTTAGCTAAGCCATGTCATGTCACATAACTTTTATGTACATATTTGGAAAAGCTCACTCACTGGAGCAACAGAATGTGGTTTTCTTTTTCCTAAGTAATAAGTATGCTGTGTGTGTATGAATGAGAAATAACTTGATTGAGCAAAAACGAAAAGAAGACGAGGACTTGAAGGAAAAAATACTGGCATAATGACAGATGATGTACATCCAAGAAATGCACACCTATGTGTGTAGTGTACTTATATTTTAGCATATCGCTTAGTTTTAAAACTGCTACTAAGTAATCTTGTATAGTAGTAGTTTTATAAAATGACATACAAAGGTAAGATGATAATGATTATGCATAAAACTTGATCCACTTTACAAATTGTTTTTGCCATTTTCACTCATTCTTTTGTTACAGCGATGATGGTGCAAGATGCACGCCTCGTGTGAATCGCACCTGCTCCTGCTGAACTATAATGCAATTTTTCGTAGAACGCAAAAATGCATTTCTGGTTTTACGGAGTTGAGAGAAGAAGGTAGAAAACTCTCGTTTGCTTACATGATCACATAGGGGCAATATGAAGCAATATAAGTACAATATAGCAGTGCTATTTTTCGGGAGGTTTTTTGTAAACTAGCAGCAACTTTTGATTGCATTACATTTAACTAAGTCCAAAAATTGTTTTTGTAAACTAGTAACCAATGTTTTATTCAGGGCTTGCAGCCAGAGATAGATACAAAATGAAATGTTTAGGAATGATATTACTACTTCTTGCAACATTATTCTTTGTTACTGTGTTGCAAGAAGTGATCTTGGCACTAACTTTTCATCTTTATTCCTATCATTTTACCTCACACTACGCGTCAGTCAGTCGTGTATTGTACATTTGCTGGAATCTGCATTCCTATAATAGCAACATATCCAATATTATCATAAATCATGTGCAAAAAGGTAGAATATATGCAACGCGAAGCGTAACGCATCGCCAGGCGTACTGCCATTTAGCTAGCTCCTTTTCTGGACAAAATATTCAACAACACATGCAAATGTTGAAAAGTGAGCATAAGCACAGATCTGTGGTGTGTACGTGCAGCGTGTAGGCATTACAGGTATGATAAAAATGTTCCCCGTGTGAATAGATATCTAAAGCTAAAGTATGAATGAATAAATAAAACATACATTTTTACATCAATTCTTAAATGCCAGGCCAGGCCTGTATGATATGCCCATTAATTTTTTTGTAAGAGATTTGTTCTTAGTATATACGATACAAGAAGTAAACCAATATTATCAAAAGAGAACGAGTAAAGAGAGGGACAAACAAACAGTAAAAAGAAAATGAAATTAGACGGGTATGTATGGATGTTAGAAAATATTATTCTTGATATTTCTTTTGATTCTGATTAAAAAACTTTTTTACTACGGCTTAATAATCCTTGAGGCATGGCACGATCTGGTCCAGTAATAACGTAAAAATGATTCATTTGGTCTAAATGAAACCAGAGGCAGCAGCATGAGTGAGACTGAACCCATGACTTATTATACCGACTTGCCCACTCACTTTACATACTTGAATTTTTGTATGGAACTGCGCCTTGGCTGTATCACTTGATTTTATATTTAAATCTTGATTCATATCATCACACAAAAATTGTTGCTTTAGCATGCATGTCAGCACGCAAAATCTGCTCAAAAAACAAGCTTAACAAAGAGATTATTCTGTATATGCTGCTATTTTTCCATGATGCAAACTTGCGGGATAGTAGAATGCAAATTTTATGCCAAAGTAGGGATACGTGGTAATAAAAAATGCGTGTTCATCAGACCTGAAAAATGTTGGCCAACAAAACTTTCAGTTTCATTGGAGGTGAGCCAGATTTTTGGACAAAATATTCACTTCTCAGTCTTTTTTAAAAATCACCACCACAAAAAGATGAATTAAGGCAGGGCAAGAAAAGGGCTAGGAACGCGTCGACTTTGGCTTTTTGTGCCTGGGGTTACATGTATGCCTTAGGAAAATTTCATGATACAAATGTAAACCACAAAATGTTCACTACTGCTTATAGTCCAAATTTTCTTTCATGTATTATCATGCTGAACTACTGACGAGTCACCAGCACATACCACTGACTGAGTGCGTACGTGTGTGTACTGTATAAAAAATTGCTAGTTATTTTGCTGTTATTTATTCTGTAATTTTTGCTTGTCTCTATTCACATCCATTACCAACCTCACTATTTTCCATATACACTGTAATTTTCATTGTTTTCACTTCAAATCTGAGTCAAGGCATTACTCTATTCCAAAACTTTTTAGCAAAGTTGCTAGCAAGAATAGTTTAGCGTATGCAGTCGAGTGTGTGCATGATTGATTATATAATGTCAAAACATTTGCCGCGACAATTGGATTGGAGAGTAAAAATTGCATGCGTGCATACATACATACCTACCTATGGGTTGATAAATTTCCCGATGTTGAAACACTTTCCACTCAACTTTCAACTGCAAATAAAATACCAGTAGTAGTATCGACTGTTTAAACGTAAATATTCAAAGTAATTAATTTTCCTTTCTACACACTGTACATGTATAGTAGCTTTTACTTAGCAAATGTGAAGACGCATGTAAGGTTCAGGTTGAAATAGGAAAAATTAAAAGACAACGCAACTTTGCATTCATATTAGAGAAAACGTTACTGCACTAAAAGTTTATTCTATGAACGAGAACATTTACTGAATTTTGTCTTATGTATATGCATACTATATATTTTTTTTAAATCATCAATTTTTAATTATGCTTATTAAGCTGCATGAACTACTGGAGCTGTGGAGCTTATCATAATTAAAACTGCTGGTCATCAATTGGCAAACTTTGGTGGAAAAATATCTATACAACCTAAACAGAGAGTATTATTAGTTTGCCTAAATTAAACTAAATTTTAGTTCACTTGAGCATTTCGCATGAATGGTAATTTAGAGCCTAGTAGCATTGTTTTATTCCAATAATTTGGTAGAGGTATTTGGTTAATTATGCTTTTCATACTCAAAACCGTAATCGCTCGTAAATCTTTCAATTGCCACCACCACTGTAGTTGAAACTTCAATTTCCTATGAGCTTAAATTGAACGAAGCGTATATTTATGCAAAGTTTTTACTGCTGCTTTCTATGCTCTGGGGTATACATAATTATTTTATGCTGCATATTGAGTAGACAAAGTTTAGTTCTCGACGGTGGATGGGTGCTCTATTGTTCTTAATCAAGGCTCACTACTGCCACGTTGTTATATAAATCGATATAATTTACTTATTCGGTTGTGGTAACTCGGGAAAAACTGACGGAGTCTCAGTCTCAGCAAAAGAGAGAGCATCGCAAAAACTCTTTAATATAAAGCATGAATTATAAAGCATTCAAACATAAGTGCATCACGCTTTACAAATTCTTAAGAATAGGTACAAGTTGTTAATTAGACCCCATTCAGGATACCGGCGCAATGCATTTCTGCAAAAACAATATAGCCCAAATGTAGCTTTTAATTATGCAAATGCAAGCGCTAAAACCAAATGCTCTGTCCACTTCAAAATAGTAAATTTATCAGTAACGTGAACATGAGTTTTAGTAAATATAGCTAATACGACTTCAGGAGGAGTTTATTGTTCATCATTATTCTTATCCGGGAGCTTTTTTCTCTATACAGTTCAACTTGAGACTATCAAAAATATTGGTATTGCTACTTTACTGTGCGCTATACACATGAGTTGTATTTATATATGTTGAGTTGTATTTAAAAATATTCAAATAAGTCATTTTGTGCTGCAAAACATTTTCTGTTGAATGTTTTGAAAAAAACTGGAATTGCCCGACTGACATGCGACATAAGTTATAGGATTCTACTATGCTATCCGACTCTTATAATCGTCAATAATTCAGTCAGAATAGTAATACCAAATAGTAGTGATGGTAAAGACATCGCCACTTATTACAGCACACAATGGTAGCCAATTTGGCATTCTCTATCTGTCTATTCAACAAATTAAAAAGTTTTGTCAATGCCAATGACAAGAGGAATAGTAGTTAGTGTAGTGGTCTGGTCCTCTTCTGCCTCCTAAAAAACTCCACACAACTATCCAAGTTGCTTGCTGTGATGAACAATTCCTCAACCATCTTGATGGTTTACATTTAATATTGCAAGACATTTCAGCAAAAACATTAGAAGTTGTGGTAGCAGAAAAAGCTTACATACAACATTTTGATAAATAGATTGGTGATGGCAGAGGTTGGGTGAAGAAAGAACAAGGGAACTTCAATTTCATTTTCTGTTCTCCTAGTTTCTTCTGCTTGTCTAGCTATTTTTCTCAATAATACTACATGAAGAGATGGGACCTCCATCAATTAAGATCGGGTTCCGGCAGCGATAAACCATGTTTTATTGATCCACCAAATATCAGCCCAGCATGATACCCCGAGTTTATAATATCATGTATCGTCATCTTAATACATCGCACACAGAGCTACAACAGATACATAAGCAGTAGTTATTGATGTGGATGAAGACGCTGATGATCATGTACATGTTGGTTGACTATGTTAATTCTCTGCCTCTGTGTTCATTTACTTGTCACTTTCAATGTTCTCTTCTTTTGTTGCTGCTGTTTCGCTGTGCTGATGAGAACTATGATAATAATGAGCGATAAAATGATTTTATTGGGATAGGATGAGGTTTCTGCAAGTTTTCTCCAAAGGGATATAATAATATTACGGTGTATTAACAAGAACATCAACTCAGCAACCTAGAAATTCGAACTCTGAAACTCATTGCCGACACTGTCGTGGCTACATTGAAGAGGTTGATGTCAACCAAAACCGAAATACCGGCGGGCATGCAGAATCCACACGTATGAGCAAGACTTATACGTTTAGCCATCCCGCATCATCAAATCATTTTTGGTATCTGAAGAGTAGATAGATAGATTCAAAATTCAGATTCTTCCACGAAGATTGATATTTTGCCACTCGTGTAATAAAATGATTTATAGCTCATTTTCACTGCTTAGTTTTAACAATAAATTGCCAAGTGGTTAGTAGTATCTATCTTTTATAATTTATTCGTTGTTCTCACTGGTATTATTTCATTTATAAATTGGGATGAAATTCGCCGTGTTTTGAGGTATAACTTGTTATATCTACGGCTATATACTTAATAAGTATTATATATTCATTTGAATCTGTGAGTTGAATACAAAAAGTTTGCATTGTTACTGAGAAAAGGGCAATGGGGGTTCAACAACATTTTTTTATTTTAGCTTTGCTTCAATTATTCCTTTTTCCCCAATGAAAATATCTGTTCTCTTTCCACGTTATGTATGCAGTTTAAATCACTGCAAATATAAAAAATTTCAAATCGCCTCTGAAGGGCAGAGGCAGATAAAACGTATGATATACAACTCACTTAAGTCACCGAGACAGAAAATTTTGATATATGACATGATGAAAGCAAATGAGACAATTACGGTAAATGCGTGTGCATATTTTATTCAATTTCGTCCTGTTAGCTTTCATTCTAAAGCTTATATATTTATCCCAGTGTCATTCAAACCACCTTATCATCATTTCAATCGTATGCAAAATCAAAAATGTTGCGCAGTGTTTTCCCTCTGTTGTCAGTGTCCATTAGAATGAGTATAATTGGCTGAAGGATAAAAAGCAAAGCATTGTAGCATTTCACAATGACATTGACCATTTCAGCAAATGCTTACATTGCAGTTCGAATTTACTTACAGAGCTACTTGAAATTATTGTTTTCTATATCTTTGCAGTTTTTCCTACGTCTGTTGGATCAACTTTCTTGCTTTTAAAGTTCATGACAATCTTTAAAACTGCGATATATGCTAAAATCCATAGAAGATCTTCTGATTTTTATGCATGGAACGTATGACACACTGAAAAACCAGCATATTTTTCAACTGTTTTTGTCTATTTTGCTAATCGTGACTAGTATTTTATTTGAGGTAAACATTTTGTTCTATTCCTTTTTACCGGAGACGGAATGATATGTATGCGCAACCAAAGCTTGAGCAGGTAGGCAAATAATTCTTATAGTCAGCCTTGTCACTTTCTGGTATAAGTATATTTGTGGGCAAACGTATTGATCTTTGCAAACTGCAAACTTTAGACACAATATGTTTTATAGTCTGATAAAAATATCTTTTTAAAATCTTTTTATTCTACATGAATGTTGTATCATTTTCAGCCACAGACAAAACCGCGTAAGACATTAAATAAGATTTGCCAAGAATAGCTGTTAGCGACTATTGACATGCAGTCAAAATAACATTTAGTTTTGATGTGTGTGACGCTCATCAACTTACACATTTGAGCTAATCAAAGCCAGACTGTTTACTAAAGTTTATCAAAGACAAAATTTACAATTTGGCACATAACAAGAAAGTGCTTTATACTTAAGCTAAAGCTAAATGTTATGTTTGCTATAACATTTTGGGTCTGTGGAAAATGAGTTTAAATTATTTAGCTTATATTCTGCTCAAATACTACTGACGTGGATGGTGGACACTGGAAAACGAACTATATGCTACCTTTGCAAGACGAACAAGCAGAAGAAAATCGTACTCGTAAAACGTACTGTAATGTTTGGTGTGCGAATGACGTACAGAAATGAGCAAAACAACAATTTGTACATGCCGGCAATCTGCTTTTCCTTTAAACGTGGTGATGATGATATTAGTTAAAAATGAATAAGATTATTGATTTTTTACGCTTTCTTCCTGGTTACCACTACCAGATAGGAAAAAGAAAGAAATTAGTTGTACATTTTAAATATTAGTTTCGTGTCTATTTTAAAGTAAAACAGGATATAAGGTACTACTACAGGATATAAGGGCTTAAAGCTTACTTTCTACTATATAGGACAGCTGTCATTTTTAGCTCTATTCAACCTAAGATGCTCACAACAAAAACGCTTCAGGCAATATTGTTCAAAGAAATTCTAGGTTAGAGTTCAAGACGTTTACAAGACGTTAACATTGCAGTCACTCTAACTTCGAACCTGGACATTGTTTACACTTCACACCTAATTAAGCATTGGCATGATGTATCAGCAGTAGCAGGTTCCATAATAATGACTACTAGCGCGAATGTAATCCTTTTTCTATCATCATCCCTTTATCCCATTCTTTTTTAATGTATCGATTTTATAATGCTGTATAAATGTAATTGGAAACTATTACAACAATATTCTAACCGATGTTTACATTAAAAACATATAGGTGGGATATACACGGGAAACGATAGCTTGTCGGAGTGCCGAGTGGTCCAAATATACTTGGGTTTTATTCAAAACATTTAATTTCAAAATGTTATTTATTTTAAGTCATTTCATAACATTTTTAGGTCTTCGAATTTATTATAGCCAACAAACTTGTTCCTAAGCTGAATAAGAAAAATGGAATCATAAGCTAGATAGCACTGAATCGTCGCTTTATGGAGTATACATGAAAACCAAGTTTTATGTGGATGACCAATATTTGATGTATGTTCATATGTGTTTAATATAACTTAAAACTAAAATAAACAAGACGTAGTTTAATGGCTAAAAAGGCTTATTCACACTCTCAGTTGTATAATAAAATAAAATACTTCCTATTTATAATACCTATGATACGTCAGAATTTTAGACGACTGTCCCAAATTTTGATTCACTTTTCTTTTAAAATATTCTAAAACTCCATTTCTATAGTCCTACTAGTGTCATCGCAGTTTGATGATAAAATTCATAAATAATTGTAAAATGTACACTTAACCATGTCTGCGTACGCTGACGCTGACCCAGTTATAAAAATAAGAAAGATAGCAAACATTTCAAACTTTATATACAATATCCAATATTGTCATATTGTGGTTCGACTCTGTTCTTACTTTTACTTCTATTACCACTAGCTAGTATATTTTTGGAAAATAGCACCGTTTCTTGTTGGCGAATTATCATCAGCGTCAGCCAACTCAACGTAATCAGTTTTGTCCTGGCTGTTGTGACCTAATCCTGTCTTTTACACCCTTTACAGAGCTTGATTCTTTGAAATGATGGTGGAAGAGAGTAATCTTTTTGCATACAGAGCTAATAAAAAGATTCTATCTAAGTGCATAGCCGTACATTATAAACATCAAGACATTTAGGTTCATGATACGATTGAGCTCACATTTCACATAGTCCATAGGTCACAAAAACATTTGTATGATATATTACGCCTTATCTATTTATAATACTTATAATTATATAAGTGTTTACAAAGAAGATTATTTACAAACATGCAGTGTGCGTATAGCACAGAGTCTCCTCTTAGCTTTTAGCTATAGTGCCAAGAAGGACGAGAATATTCTTTCTCTAGTTTCTTTTCCACCTTCTACCTCCCACTAGTTCTTCCTCGTGAAACTGTATCATCATGTCATAAACGCAACTTTTCACAAGTTAATATTCGCTCGCAGGACATTACCAAGATCATCAAGTTTAAATTTTTGCAGATGGATGCAAATGTTAAAAAACAGACTAAGAGGACGTAGATGATCTAGCTTTGAGTAATAATCTGTTTTATCGGATGTCTGTGTGTTTTTAGCTTGCTGCCGGTTCTGTTAACAATGATTATTGGTATTAAAAATAATACAAAATTTAAATAATATAACACGTTTTTATGATTATTATTCACAAAATAAAAACGAATAAGATTATATGTTTTCTTTTCAACATACATACATGTAGCAATGCTGGCCATCTTGTTGATCTTAATGTAACATTTGTCTCTATCTGTCTAAATTCTAAAGCAATGCATTGACAGATGACAGAAATTATGCTACAGGGCAGACACAAGTCTGTGTTATGAATTTTTGTGTATTTACTTTATCGTGATGTAAATGATTTGAGCAGAAATGGCATCCAAATACGCTGTGGTAAACGATGAATGTATTTGCAAAATTCTTAGCATTGTGGGATCATTGTGCTGATGGTAATATGTTATGCATGCATGTGTGTTGAAGTTGGCTTATGTAATAAAATAAAATTTACCATGTTCTACTATAATCATCACTATCACTATGATCGTGGTGAACTAAAACCTTAGGAATATGATTACGCATTTGCTGCCAGTTGTTTAGCAGTAGCAATGACGGTTGCAGATGCAAAGAGTCCTTGATACAAAAATAAAATTGGACTTACTTCACAATCACACAGCAGCAAGAAGCGTTAAACTAGACAAACAGACATTCGAAGAGAAGGGCATTTATGTTCATGTTCCAGTTTGTGCTTAAAATTTGATGCGGCTAGTATAAAGTGTTTTAAATACTTAAAAGCATATAGGAACATATATTTGAAACGGCATGTCATAAATGCTTCCAACTTTGCTTGTATCAATATTATTACATGTGATGAAGAAACGAAAGAGAAAAGTATTAGAAACTTGGAAATTCACTGACATCAACACTGAAGATTATCAAACGAAGTATGTAATGCAAGCTGAGAGTTATCTGTTGCTTCTTGTTCCGAGATTTCTACAAGCGCATCAAGTGTGATGAGTATAGAAAGACCAATGATACGAATGTTACGGAAGATTGGAGATTTTGTACAAGTAGAAGGAGTTTTACACACAGATGCTCTTATGTTATTACCAGTACATATTAAGTTCGTGAAAACTGTATTAGATTAAAATGTCGCTATTCAATCTATAGGGGATGTTGCGGCAAAGAATGTAAAAGAAAAATTAGTTCTATCCGCAACACCATAATTCTACTACGTTCTTGAAAGATTTGCTTAGATTTATTTGCCTTCAGATATGTCATTTTCCCATTCAAGCAAAACAAAATTGCATGTGACACGTTTAGTGTTCTTGTGTAGTTTGAGGAAACTAGTGCCGGGCCAAAGATATGACTTGACGAGGTTGTGTTATGTACTTGAGTATACGTTATTAACTGGGTCTTTTTCAGTTTCATATGTTTTTGTAATTTTTAGAATCTATAAAGTTAAAACTGTGAAAATCGATTTCAAATTTATGGGTATAAAGTGCCTTCAGCAATTTCTGTCTCTCCTTTTCATGAGTTGTCGTCAGTTTCAGATAAATATTTAAATAAACTGAAGTTCTCCGAAAATTCAGCATGTATTTTTTAAATAAACCTATATAGAAATGGTTGGTTTTATATTAATATGTCTAATATAATTATTTTACTGCCATAAGAGTGTATATTTCCCTTGTCTACTCGATATAAAAATACAGTCTAATGTTGGTGGTAATTTTATGGTCACCAGTCATTAATGCAACATTATTTGTCGGTTTTGTTTGGGTTTGGTTAGTATTTTGTTCCTTTGTTAAATATTCAAAGTCGACGCTGTTGCTAAATCCAATCATGATGATTGGTGAATGACATTTATCCTCTCAGTTTTTTTATTAAATTTATATTTAAGTATTTCTAGTAAAATTCATTTAATAAAGATTTTTTGCAATTATTTCAATATTTCCAATGATGTTTAGCATATTTTTAGCACAGACTCATTTACAGAGCAGGGTCAAATTAACCTGCTGCCTGGTATTAAAAATTGGTTGCTTTTATTTATTTGTTATCAAAGGAAACTTATGACTGCACCAGCAGCATCTAATCTGGAAGAATATAATCAGCAACTGGTCTTTGGGCAAAGGAAAAATGAATAGGATACAAAATTAGTGTATCTCATTTCAGCACCCAAGTTGCATCAAACCACCTTTCATAGAGTGTGGAATTTATATTTTATTGTTTTGTTGAATAATTTGATATGATATTGCATCTTCTGACGTATTTTCTTTTAAAAGAACTAATAATACAACTTGACGTTTCATCATTGTATGTCTGTCATGTTGCTTCTACCCGAATATGATTTCAAAGAGAAACTATTGTTCACTTGCCCCACAAATCAATTTCAAACTCAGCCATTTGTCAAATATAAAACACCCAATTTATCCTATTTTCTTCTACCACACTTCGGAATTCCACACGAAACTAGACTTTGTTATGCATCACTGGCATTCAGAATCATTGTGTTTTTCAATCTTATGATCATACACATTTTTAATGTCTGGTATGGTTTTTGCATGATATCATGTACCTAGTTAATCAAAATCAGTATGCAGCCCGTCTACCGACTAAAGTAACTTTTGCTTTTATATCACTACAGTAGTAGAGCAACCACACAGTATCATATACTATCATCTCATCATAAAACAAAAAGAACCAGTAGCAAATATGATCACAAATTCGTAGTGGTAGTAGTAAAATGAGGTGTTCTTTGATTTTTACTTAAAAGGAATTTTGATTTATTCCCCATGGACCACATTAAGCTTTTTCGGTACATTCATTTTTTCATGTGATGTACGCCTCAATCAAATAGGCAGCAGTACAAAGGGAAAGGGAAAATATGCAAGCAATCTCTTTTGCAATTTGTACCCTACCTTGTTTTCAGCCTAGTCATTTTTCAACATGTAAAGTTTTGCATATTTAGTTTTGCGCCTCACCAAACCTCACTCCTTCAACACAAAAGTATGCATGAGAGTGTTGCATCAAAAAAAGATACTTTGTTTCATCTCTAAAATATGAGACCATTTCGCATAATAAATATTTAAGTTTTTACTATAAATATTTTTGATATATATGCCTGATTGTAGTGTACATGGAAAATGTGTACTTACCTATTACGTCAATTGAACAAAAGCTTTGCATTCTGATAAACGTACAGAAGTACTAGTTTAAAATGGTTTTACCTGGCAAACTTGTATTTAACATTAACATATCCTGACATTTTTTGACGTATAAACTTGTAAAAAATGCATTTTCAGATTCAGATGCTAAAGTTGGGCTTATAAAAGATAATTTTGTATTTGAAATGCTCATGTTTGGTATGCAAAAGGCAAACAATTTTTATTTTCCAGAATCCGAATCTACGTGAACAAAGCAGCCAAAGAATATTGCATAAAGTATAAAACTGTTTTCCTTCCACGTGTACTATACGATTTAATACAATACACACATTACGCATACTACATTATGTACTTGAATATACAGTATCAGGGAGGTTTAGCTTTTAGGGTTCAAACACTTTCGATTAAAATTGCACCTAACCGAAACACTGTACTTATATTCAATGCTAAGCTTGGTGCAGTTAAACTGTACTCAACATGATAAATACAAAACCCATTTTTTTTGGCAAAATTGGAGTTGCACACCAAGTCCTGTGTATTTATTTGGCAAAGGCTAATTTTGAAACAAGAGAGGAATGATGATCTTCCGAACTGTTACATAATAGGGCAGTGATGTCAATAAATTGCCTCTCATTTTTCAAGTTTTTGTCATTCGAAACTTTGTCATGTAGTAGAACAAACGATTGTGATAAATTGTATCTCGGTTTACTAAGCTTTCCTGTGGAAAACTCACAACAGTGATTTGTTCAAATACCCCACTGCCAATGCTGGATGGTAGAAGTAGCATTTTGTATTTTGAAGATTACTTCGGAGGTTATGGAATTAATATTCTCACTGAATACCTCTTTCCGATTTCAAGTTCCATTGAATAAATTGAATAGATGCTGGGACAAGCCTGGTTTGCCTGCGCAAGTACGGGTTTTCAAATAACATATTATCTAACTCTTCATTGAGCTGACACTAACTTGCAAAATGCTCGACCTCGTTAATATTCAGCTCAGTCGTCGCAAGCCCAACTTCTATTCTAAAAAATTTCTATTGCAGCATTAAACAGGCTGGTAGGTTTATAGTATGATGAGAGGTACAGAATTAGAATGAGTCTCGAGAGTGGCAATGATGGTGACAGATAAAAGAGAGAATGACAAGTTGTACCAATTCGAAATTCTTTCTTTTGAACTGAATGACGTTATGTCCACAGGCCATATCTTCAAAATATCTTTGTACTCATGTCAGAAATTTTGACTTGCTTGTTCCTAGCCGCGCTGGGTTTAATAAAATTACACTTGATGATATGATGACCATAATTGTGAAAACGACTGTTATATATTGTAGGCGTTGAAAGGATAAGAAGGAAATTATTGTCTTTGTCAAAATATATAGGTCCAAGTGGAAGTACGCATATTTTAGCTAAATTTCTCAAGTTGCTACTTTGGTTCTAAATTTGGGACAGGAAAAAATGTTTAAGCACCTCATCTGCAATTAAAATTTCACATCGTGACTCATTGAAGCTTTTAAATTTAATTTTGAATGTGTACTTTCCTGTTTACAAATTTGACAATATTATTATTTCGAAATATTACAGGAAACATAAAACCACAATAAATAAATGGAAAACACTATTTACCTGCTCACTGTTGACTGTACAGTCTGTAGCTCTTGCCAAATGACAAATTGTGAAGATGACTTCAGAAACTGCAATAGTAATACTCATAACGCATTAAGTTAATTGTTGTTATTTCGTTCATGACAGGAAGCATTTAAGGTAAGGTTTTTATTGACGGTTTACTGTTAAAGGTAAAATAGTGATAATCCATGCATCTTAAAATGCCCGTAATAGTACTACTACCTCTGTTAAGGTGAGTACGAAAGTACAAATTAAAATCTAAGGTCATGATGCTATTACATAGGCACACCGTCATCATCATCGCCCCAGGAATGATGATGACAATGGCACCTTCCCATTACTTTGATTGCAAAATGTGTTGGCATTTAAGACTACACAGCCAAAAACCTGTGATTCCACTTCCACTCACGTTTCCAGACACCAACGACGACATCATTGTAATGACTATGTATGAGGCAAATCCATTTCCATAATGTTTCTTGTACATCAGCACTGGAAGTATTGTGTTCTGTACAGTTTCAAAATTTATGGATTTCCAACATCATTGTGCAGCAACAAGGCATGCCCAAAAGCACATTACATATTAGCCACGGCCACTTATCCTAAGTGGACAAGATCGTGCTAGCATCAATTTCCCTATCATTGCTGGCTGCTGCTAGTAATCGAATGTCATTTCGCGGAGGACAATGTTACTCCAAGTGATTACTGCTCTGCACAGTATATACCGTCTGTCGCATCATCGTTTTGCAGTTTGTGCAGACATTAATAAATTACTGCTGGAGGAAGGATATGGTGATGGCTTACATTTTCACACGCTACACAGTAGCAAATGTACAATTATTGTCGAATAGTTGCAGTAAAACGTGTGTGGCAGAATGAAAAATAGAGTGCAAAACATTAAATTGCAGTACAACTCTCTAGATTTTACATGTGTAGCACTTTATTTAATAGCATTAATGAAAATGGAGACAGGATGTTATTGTAGTTTGTAAGTTTATGTGTATATCATGTCATGTCGTAAAACGATGATCGCCTAACCTTCACATTACTTCCTCTAAACACCGTGTAGTAGACATCAGATAGACTAGTAGTCTACAAAAATGAAACACACGAATAGCTTTCTATTATTGATTCCGATATGAATTGTGCAACACAATATAACTTCCCTGTTGACTCGTGTACTAAATGAAGTAGAATAAGCGTTATTGTCTTTTAGTGTTTGGCAATGCCGTTTAATATCGTAAATAGTATAACTGTGGTGCAAGACCAAATATGGGGCATAGCGAGAACTATAAAGGATACATAATATTGAGAACGTCAGCACTTTGATCTGTTTCGGTGTAGTGTGGGCAATGCAGCTTCGTTCCCACGTACATTTATTAACGAAAATAAACGACAAAAACCTTACTTTCTTTGCAACAGTTAATGTCACGCATCTTTAAGGCAAGCCTTCCAGAGAAACCGACCATTTGTAGCTTTCTTGATGGTACTCCGCTGTTGATTTGATATATGGTCGGTCGAAGAAAGACATTTTTTCAAAGCGATGAAACTGTATTTACTTCTTGCTGTTATGTACGAACACACCGTAGGAGTTCTGTTTAAATAAAGATTGATTTGACTTAAAATCGGCAGTTTCACATACATAAGGTTTACTTGTGAACTATAATGGTATCTGTGATATTAAAACTTATTGTTAGTTCACCTTTTTTTGGTTGTATGTATCTTGATGTTTTGATTCACAATTTGTAAATGCTGATACAGAATTTACAGCAAATACATTGGCATTTGGCATTTTATGATATTCATCTAATGGATCCGGCTGGTTTTTATCCAATTTTAGTGCAAAAAATAACATACAACGTAAAGCAAACTTTTACCGAAACAGAAAATTGGTGTACATATGGACTTCAGACCAGCTACCATTAAATTTGAACGCATTCCATTTAAACTGGCTATATTACTGAAAGCAAGTTTGAATTCTGTTAGCTACTATTCTCACAAAAAAGTAAAAAAGCGAAATTGAAAGCCGGAGCTTCCAGAGTTTGAATCTGCTAACGCCAACACTGGTCCACTTTTCATCATTTAGGGCATCGGCGCGTGAATTTTAGCTCTGATTACAAGGCTTAAAATAATATCCTTGAAAAGTCAAAATTAAAAGTTGTGTGGGCTAATGAACAAGAACAAATAGTTTCGCTGATGAGCTCCCATAAATGACAAATGAATCAATCCAGGATTAATGAATCAGAAGTTTGAAAATGAGAAATAACGGCTCAACGTGCACATGGAATATTTTACCCAATAGGACAAACTTATAACAAACTCGGTGTTCTGTTGGTATTATGCATGCATTCAAGCATTGTAAAAAGCGGGAGTGCAAAATACTTACTGTTGATGGTCATTCACTATGTAGTTTCCAATTCGAATGCTTTAAGAATAGGCATCATACACACAGTGTAACTGAACTTGCTCCAGGAGATTTAGTTGAATAAAATATAAAAAATAAACTATAAAAATATGCAAAACAATAAAACAAATGACCTATGAAGGAAGTAAAAAATGCAAGCAGTACAAAAATAAAAGTGCAAAATGAAGGGCTCAGCCGGGATTTGAACCCGGGACCTCTCGCAATCAAGCTCGACGATGTCGTACCCTAAGCGAAAATCATACCCCTAGACCACTGAGCCACGGTGAGAAAACGAGCTTACCAACTACATGTCAGTGTTAGCGCAATGTAGTGGACGCATAATATTATTATCGTTTTTGTGGTTTGAATCAATGTATTCATAACTCGAGTGCTTTTCCGTGGAAAAGACTAAACACTGACACGGTATATGAATATGAATACATGATACATACCAGATATTTGATTTTACGACAGGACATGTAAATGTTTAAAATGAGTAAGCCAAATTTGGATCAACAGACAGACAGCCCGCGTGCTGACTGTCGACGCCAAGCCATGTATGGATTAAGGACATTGAAATTAAATGTGGATTAAGCATGGATTTGCAAATATACGCACATGTAAACAAGCAAGTATTTGTACAACTGCTTTCCACAGTTTTATTACATTATTCATTGATTCTTTGAACGTTTAAAGTTAGTCGCTTACTACTAAATGAATGAATTTAAATCACATTTTGAATGGAAACAAACGTTTGGTTCTTATTCAGAACGCAAAAACGCATTTAATCGGTACTCCATTCTCCATAATTAAATTGGTCTAACTTATTATTCAAGCATAAAAGTATTTTAAAGATTATTACTACTATATTCAAAAAACAAGGCAGTCAATAGTCATTCTGTATGATTTTAATACAATACAGAAAAGTATTTAGAATTTTGTAAAGTGTATATTCAATGCTTGAATGAGTTACAGTTTTGGGAAAAGCTTATTTTTTATTTTATTTTAATTTCAACGTTTTCTTTGAATGAGTGAGCACTTTTACTCATTTTAGCATTGTTGGCATCAAACCGAATTCTAGAGGATTACAGAAGTTGTTTTGTAATGTTTTATGTTCATTGTATACGATTTACTCAATGAATTCTTCAGAATTACATTATAAATGTGAAATACTCATTAACACTTGCACTCCCACAATATTGCAATCTCAGTGCATAACGTTTGATAAAAAATGTGATTACTTTCTTGTTTATATTTGGCACATATTCCTTCCAGAAATATTTCAGCTGACACTGAGCCAACAGCATTTTTACGATAGACAATGTGATAAAAACTAAAACAAAGATTTGTCAACAATTGCCATAACCTTCTAATGTTTTCTTTGACTTTTTGCATTTTCATTATCTTCTAAATTATCTTCATTATTTTGCATGCTACTACTTTCGGAGTTACTATGAAATGTGTATTTTCTTCCGCCTTTAGGGAATAACGTGCTGCTTTATTTGAACGAAAACAATACGAAGCAATGGAACATCACACTTAAAACGGGCTTATGCACAGATAAAAATATAACAAATCTAGGCTAGGTAATATTTTCTGTTGTTCCAAGATATCATTCAAATTTTACAATATAGAAAGCAATACATAAATTATGTGCAAAAATGCATGACAAAAAGAGAATAGAATGAGAAATAAAACCGTTAATTCTGTCACTTTTGCATATACACCACGATACACGTACAACGTAAACTGCAAATGTGAAGTGGCGCATAATTCATAACTACCTTACAGTTTTTCTTATATTAAACCAGTTGTGGGTAGGTTAGATAGAATCCTTTAATTACAAATTATCACTACTCGACACAGTTTCATCTAACCCTCTAAAGGTACTCAAATGCTGCTTTGCATTAAGCATCACTTTTTCCATAAGTACATGCTTAATGTTCTACTTCTTTTTCATTCATAGCATAATACCACAATATTTGGCTGCCATGTACGAGCAAGTTATGCCATGGACATGATCTTACAATATTCACAGCTGAAAAGCATATTTTTAATTGAAAATATCTCTCTTCTTCGTCCACGTAGCTTAGTAGATCATACCACCACTGCAGAGGCACGATTATGAAAAATACCACATATCTTTGCAAGTGTTCAAGAATTTAGCATTCTTGGGAAAGTCTAAAATTAAACACGGCATACGTACGTCTTTTATGAGATTTTTACTCTGGGATACAAGGATTATAAAAATAGTTTGTATATTCTCGTATGCATTGTCAATGTTCCTTTGAAGCAACCAAGTGGCCAATTTATTATGCTAACTTTATTTTGAAAATTTTTGATAGATCTAACACGTAGATAGATTACATAAAAGTAAAAATATATAGTTTAACAACTGTTATTATACATCAACTCATACAAAAGGCAATCAAACCGTGTCCACATCATATAGTGATAATATAATTTACTTTAATGTGAAAACTGATTGAAGTAGAGGAGCAGAGATACGGAAGTGCAATGAAATCGACGACAGTGTCATCTCAACTAAACACTTTTAAAAACATATGTAACTATATTGTTCTGCAATTTAATTTTGGTGTACTTATCTAATTTAGATTTAATGGGAATTTTAAGGCTGTAGACAATTATTGAACCATGTGCCTTATCTACCAACCTTCACTTCACGTGAAATATTTATTGCAAAAAGAGAGCATCAATAGATGGATTAATCTTCTTGATCGTATTTTATCCCAAACAATTTACAATTTAAACGACATTCCTTAATTTAATGATAATTACATACCTATAAATACACACATATAAATTACATCTTTATCCACTGCTTGAGCTTTATATTATCGTCTACTTCTTTTAAGCTACAATTTGATAAAAATAGAATTCTCTCCATACTGACGTTCATTTTGATCGACAATCAATGACTCATTGTATTTCCAATTTTAGTTATCAAGTCCATGAAAGGCAAGGCATTTCTGTTGTACATATTTCACGAAATAATAATATGTGCACATTTAGTCATGTCCATAGTGTTCAGCATCACAAGAAATGAAACTGCTCGTTCTAGGCACATCATATAGAATGTTTGTATTACTTCGGGAATGTCTTCCTAGATTATGGCGAATGCATATAGACATTGCGATTACAATGCGGAGCATGTAACAAGCTTGCCAAATTGCCAATCGACTTGGGACTCAGTTTACGACTCTGTTGACAAAATTGAATTTATTGGGGTTGTACGTATGATGAATTTCGATGGGATGAAACTTTCTTGATGACGATGACATGACATGAAAATGGCTATTGTGAATTGATGAAGTTTTCACTAATCGGTTCATAAGTATTAAACTTGGTCTACAGTAAGTTAGTCAGACAGATAGCAGCACAGTTGTGAAATTATGGTAAAAATTGGTTACCTATCTCTATACTTATATTAAAAACGAAATTTAACTGGATATAAGAACTGTTTAGTTGTTGGAAGTTTGAAACCCTTCTAGTAAAGGAATTAATTTAAAATTGCTTACTAATTTAGTTTGCAGTAACATTGAATGATCATTACGTGAGTATAACTTATTTAGAAACCCAGAAAATGACATGAGCTTTCTTCGGGTTTATGAAAAACTAACTATTATCATTATTTTTCATTCTATGCTAAGCTTCTTCAATCGAAATTCAATTTCTTCAACAAATAAGATAAAATGAAAGTTTAATCATTTATTTCAGAATCCCAGTTTACGTGAGGCTTCGAAACTTACAAAAAACTTCAAATTCTCAATGAAAACGGAAATGTAGCTCTTTCTTGTGTGGAAAGGCTCTTCATTTTAGTTCGACGTAAACACAGTTTTTACCAGGAAAGATGACTTCAATTTACAAATTGGAAAGTTGGAAATTGAGTGAAATGCAAACATCTCATACTCATACCCAACCATAGAAACGGGCATAATATGTCAGGTCAATTATATGGTGGAAACTTCAGTAGATACAAAATTCAAATTGCATTTGTTAATAGTAATGACCTTTCCTGTCATGAATGAATTGAGTACACGACAATTCTCCGATAACTTACTTTTGATTTATTCACTGAAGCAAAAGATTTTGTGTAAAAGTAGGTATTCTGATTTGGTCACTTTTCTACAAATAGTTTTTACAAAAGTTTCAAACATACAGCACAAATATAACATAAAAAACATTTTCTTTTATATGGATAAGTTATTTTTTTAAAGTAATAATAATACTGACAATTTTGCCATAGTATGATGTAAGGTACCTAGTGCAATTAATAGCATTTATTTCGACTGGTTCCTATATCCTCTTATTGGCATTAATGAAACCCTTGCAACCATTTATTCATGCAGTCTCACTCTACTGCTACATGTTACATGTGGTTGTTTTTCCTTTAGGTATCCTATAAATTGCATGCAATATACTGGTAGTGTAACGACTTACAACTACGGCCAAATACATGAGAGAATGTATACTGATGCTCTTTTCAACCATAAAAAACTCATAACATTTAATCGTGAAGAAGGTTCAGTTTGGTTCACGTTCATATGACTTCGTATATATCTGATGCCTATATGTACATTATGTGTAACGCTAACTGTACAACACACACACAAAATGCAAAAAGCCACAGACGTACGCCTTTTTGGAAAACCGGAGCTGAGAAGAAGAAAGCATTGATTCCGTTTGACTTGATTCAATTCACGAAATCGACAGAAAGCTGAAAATACTCAAGACGTTTTTGATGGTTTACAATTTGTAATACCTGACAAACGGGAGCTTTTGTCAGAGAAATGTAGAGCACATCTACAATCTACAAAGGTTTACAAATTGTCAATATTTCTTGTCTACTTACATATTTTACTTATATTCTAATACACCAACAATACAAAATAAAATGATTGGGGGTCACACACAGTTGCGAAAATGCATGTTTTGGTTGTGTAGAAGCTTTCACGGTCGCTTTTCTTGAATACGGCTTATATAACAGTGGAAATTCCCACTTGGTCGTACGTTTTGACAATCAGCGGTAGTTTTTCCTGTTGTTGTCATTGTCGTTTTGTTGTGCACACATGTACTATTTTTTACCTTTTCATTCTTTAGGGCATATGAGCGTAATCATTCAAGTATTTCAAACCCGGCTGCTTTCCTCATTCTGGAGTCCCACTGACTATAAAAAGACCCAAATAGGCAGATACATATTTTATTTCTAAGACTTTATTGTTACACTTTTTAATGATAAATTGAAAAAGAGATTTACGAGATGTATTCAATGCAGTGAATATAATAAAATATTGAAAAAAAATCCGAAGGAAGTGAGGATACGATTTTTGCAGTTTTATGTCAAGTCGATGTCATCTATTCAAGTGACAGCTGAAATATCCTCCAAAAAAATATTTCAATATGAAATTAAATGTTTCCCCCCAGCTCCAGGTTTACTGCTTACTTGAGATGAAATGACTAATGAAATGTACATGGACGTTCTACCTCAAAAATGGAAGAAAGTATATAATCGTGCCTTAATAAAGTATAATGAAATATAAGATGTCCATGCTTGCAAATAATGTTTAAATGCTTTTTTATGTTTCTTTTGTTTTTGTTTTGTTATGGAAAGATTGTGGAAAAAATTAATTTAGTAAAAAATATGAAGAATTAGTGTTGCTTCTAAAGATGGTCAGGTGTTTTTACAATTATTTTATAGAAAAGTACTGTACTGTGAAATTACTTTCTAGTTCAGGATTGAACCAGGCTTTATTGTTTTTGTTGAAGCACAAGGAATGCATGGGAAGTTTATGCTTAGAGCTCAGTTACAAAAAAAAACGGAGATAAGAACGCTTGAGATAAAGGTGAAAGCAAATTTCATATAGTCTCGTAGAAATTATTTTCAGTTGCAAATTTAAGTTAGGTAGGCTGAATGTTAAAAGTAGAACCTTAAAAAACCTTTTAAGTAGTTCTACTTTTCTAATGTGTCATGTGTCTGATGTGTCATTCTCGTAAATACCATGGTCTGTTTTAAATGATAATTTCGTCGAATTTGTCGGAATAACACTAATATAATAATAGAGTAAGACACCAAGGAAATCTGCTAAACTTGGTTAGACGTAACGTTTAAACATTCCGGCTTGCACCACCCACATAGCATAACTTAGCATTTATACCTACATTTTTGCCTCTAGTTTCTCTTTCCCTTGCTTGCTACATTGTTAGGTAATCAGAATAATTGTCAAAATACAGTATTTCCTGCCATTTTAGATGCATATATGAGTTGCTCTTATGATGATTAAATTTTGCATAACGATTAGTAGGCACGTACTTGCATGAGCTATGGCCATTGTGGGAAAGGTATATTTAAATAGTATGGATTTTAAGTTATTAAGAAAAGGGCAAGCAAAACGCGTGGTAATTTTATGATCGTTAGTCAAGCTTGCTGCCATGCATGTGTATGCATATGAACTGTATAATTAATTTTATGGATCAACTGCCAAGGTTAACTGCAACATGTAACAAATGCAGTAGAGCTATTTTGGGCTATAAAACATCAACATAAAATCACATTCGAGTCACCAGGAGAGACAGAATGAGTCAAAAATTATTTTTATCTACTAAAACGCTTGATAATACCACATATTATGTACATGTAATATTATATAATTTGTATAACTGATTTTGTCTGTTGTCTGATTTTGAAAAAAAATATTAAAGAACGAAACTGGGTGTTATAACTTGTTCCCTTTGTTTTAATATAATACAGTTATAAGTAACTTGTGACATTTCAAGCAATTATATACTTTCCTTGCTTATTCCTATTTCAAAAGAATTGCTTTAGTTTTGCAAGTTTTATCATAGACTTGCAGATTCATTGCATTTAAATTTTGCTGTTTGTGGTGAACTTTTTGACTTTGATGAGGTTTTAGAAGAAACAAAGTTTAGAAATTTGATTAGACAGTGACTATGACTATCTCAAGCTGCTGCTGTTGTTAGTTTTGGTTTACCAGAAACTTGGAAAATGATAAAATATGATGTGTTACGCGAACTTGCCTCTAGACTGCATCGTAAATTGCATTCTAATTTTACCTACGCTATACGGAGAGTAGAAAACAGAAAAAGCGAAGTTACAAAGGTAATAGGCGAAGTAGCATATTATAAAAGACCAACAGCTATTTACATTTTCCTGGTAAGTTATAAACAACCCAAACACAGCACAAAAATGCTGCATTTATGGCTTATAATTTTATATTGGATGCATAATTTGTAACTATACCAACTTTTCAGTCATTAATAAGCTTACAGTGCTTTTGCTTTTTGCAAACTAAAAGGCAAATTTCAAAATTTAAGTTCATCATATTTTTCCAAAAAAATCAACTTAAAAGTAGGTTGATCATATTTATAACTTATTTTTGCCATATAAAAGTTTGCACTAGATCCACTCATTATGAGCTATTAAAAAGGGATGGAATGGAAACATACCCTTATCAACATTAAGAATGTAAATTTCAGTGCTCGGCTCGGCACATTCTTTCAATTAAAACTTTGATGCAAGCTTGTCCGATGTTATGGTATCAAGTTCCATATGCCAATTTATTTTAATCGATTGTAGATAGTGATCTATAAGCAGTGTTCCGGCAATTTTATTTTTCGTTGCATTTACCATCGAGAGTTATACATTTAACACATTCAAAATTAAATATAAATTGGATAGAGCAGTTTCTTTATCACATTAAGCATTATAAACCATATAATTACACTACCTGTGTAAATATTTCCGTACTAGGAATTGACCTTTGTTATCTTTACTTGATGCAAAATGGAAAGATCGGTTTTCAGTTCAGGAATAACTGTATACTGTTTGCATTCATCTGTCTACAAAAAATCTTTGAAACCAAAATATATAACCATGTCTTGTGAAGAAATCGAAACGTGATAGAAGACAATACTGTAGAAATCAAATCGTTTGCTTTCATTCTAATTTGTGAACACTACGGAAATCCATGACGAAGCCAATTCCCCGTATCATGAGTGTGTAGATGGAAGTTAAACAACAGACACTTGACGTCTTTATAATTTTCGCGAAACTCGTCGCTTTCATTGGGCTATTCGCTGTGTTCAGCCTTCTCTTATCTAGAAACGACAAGCAATAAACTGGCTCTATTATGCAAAATAATGATGAACATTTCTTTTTGAGCTGCTATATTTTCTTCCCGTGATGTTCTGGACATTTATAAATATATGAAGCACACGTTTGTAGTTCACACGTCTCGCTTGGTGATGTAAAAGACACGCTTCGCGCTTCTCCTTTTGCCACATCACTACAACTAGATTAGCATATTCATATGCAAATTGACTAAAGAAAGACCGTACCGAATCGTGTCATGTGGGAAAAGGAACAACCTCATTGTCCGCCTTTCCTTCTGGTTATTTTAGCTTAAAACCGTTTCACTGTATCATGCAGGTCACCACACACCACAAGACACGTTTGCATAAAATACATACATCTGAAAAGTATGACGATAACAAAGACAGAAAATTTAATGCATAATATAGTATTTCAATTTCCTTTCAGAGTTAAAATTTGAGTAATAGTAATGTTACGCGTTTTACTTTTTTTGGTAAGCCCAGAATATATTTAAGCCCAAGGTCTACAGGAGAAAGTGAACGGTTTTGCAAAAAGCACAGCTCTGACGGAACAAGTGGGAAGGTCAAACAGCCTAGATTTTATGCTCTGCACAAAAAGCGAGAAAAAAGTAAATGACTATTCTGATAAAGAAAACCAGTAGAATAGTCTACAACGGTAAAAACTTGTTAGTTTACAAAGATTTTTCAACTTTCTTTTAGTTATTTATCCCCCTTTATCATGTAAAAAGTTGGTTCAAACATTCACAACGTAACTATTTACTCAGGAATGAATATAGTACACTGCTATTTTTTCATACCTAAACTCTAGAGTGATAAAGGGAAGGCTACGTACCTTTTCGTAAGCTCAAGCAAAGAAAACTGATTGTCTCTTCGATTAATTGCAAATTTTGAAACCATAACCGTATATTTTTGCATTCGAAGTAGATTTTTTGTAAAATGCCTTTACACGAACAAATCCTAAATTTTTTGAATGGGTGTAAATATGACAGTAAACATGACCGTTTTTACATCACATAATCTTATTTACTTGATTTTTTGTGCACTACCGTAACCTGTGTCTACTTAAATGTAAACCTACCGCACTCAACAAAATAATCTCTCAAGATAGTGTTTTTATCGTGCCATGCTCGCAAATTCCAGCGTGACTTTTTTACACATCACAATCACACATTCACATACAATCTACAATCACATATTGTATTCTTTGTATATTTTCAACATTGAAAAAGTTTGTACTACAAACAAGTACCAAAGAGTAGTTTGTAAAGTTCTGTAAGTGACGCCAAAATAGCATGTTATACAACCGCGAGTCACACGGACGAAAGATGAATGTATTTAACTTCATGATAGGTGACTGCGACGAAAGAAAGCGGAACAAAGCGTCCTAAAATCCTTTCCTTTTCATCACCAGACATTTACCATTAAAAGTATTAGGGTATTTTCATCTCCAAGAGTATTCTCAAACACATTTTGTATATTATATCATCACTTTCATTTCAGTCTTGTCACGAAAACGGAAAACAGCAACGTTACTTGATACCACACTTCGCTGTCCGTCCCAAACCTGTCTCATCTCTGTTTCTCTTTTTCCCCTCATTTTCTTATCCTTTTAAGTGTTTCCACTTCCATTTCGCTTGACAGATCATCAATAACGAGCTCATGTAGATGTAGCAGTCAGAGACTAGAAGCAGTAGCTCAGGTGCTCGGATTCAGACCACAATTTGTTCCTCTCACTTACTTTCCCATCATCACTTTCCCGGTTCAGCGCATAACAATATGATTGCAAACGTTTGCCTTTTCACAAATCTAGCTGTGCATGAATGAATAAATGCTTTCCCTAGACTGGCCTGTGAAATGGTTGCGTATGAGTAGCTTTTTCTATTCATCAAAGCTATATGCGACTATTGCCATATGTATGTGCTTGATTACAAGAAGTAAAGGATTTTTATTATGGTCATACTTAATGTGCACAATAGAGTGATGAGAGAAAACACCACGCGGCGATACAGGATTATTATATACTTTCACTTTATATAATATTTAAGAAAAAATATTTTCAAAGCCGGAATGGTGACGGTGACATATTGCATGTACTTTTAAGGGGGTAGAGCTTAGCCTTTTCATTCGATTGGACAGACAACCAACTGTTGGATGTTTCATGCTGTCTTTGTGGGAATGCTTCTGAAATGAAAGTCCAGAAAATTAATCATCGTACGTTGTCTGTCGGCAACATTTAACTGCAATCGCCAATTTGTTGCATTCAACCAGTTCTGTTAATATAAGTTGGGTTACGCTTTTACAGTCAGGCCCAAACCCTATATCAATGTTCCCATCTAGAAACCTCCTATCCCAAAAGAATTGTCAATCCAGTCTACACGGCTTAAATTTCGTTGCTCTCTTCTTGCATGAATTGGAAGAGAGAATACATACAACCAGTGAGCCGCGAAATTGTGGTGTATCGTCCAACCAGCATATTTTTGACAGAAGCTGAAGTGAAATTAATGAATCTTCTCATTTCTCTCGAGAAAAATGCCTCGATTTTATCTCTCCCTTCTTCTATGTGAGTGAATGACTCTGAAATAAAACGATAATATTTTACATTTTAGTGACTTGATAAAGTACTTTTACTTTCATCTGCTGTGCTAATGCAAGACGGTGTCTACGTCTGAGCTAGAGCCCTATTTTAATATTCTCGCATATTTTCGTCTTCCTTTATACTGGTTTTTACCTTTACAATTTGACTATGCCAATTTGCAAATTGAAAACTCATCGTGGTTTTGTCGCATATTCGGTCATATATTTTTTGTATTAGTGCAGGTGAAATATGTCAACTTTCCGCACGTTTAAAACCCCACGTCAGTGAAAACTAAAAGGGAATAAGATTACCACTGTAGATTTTTATCTATTGTCTGAAAGGAGCGTCTGGTGGTTATGGCGGTGCTGGTACTCTTAGTCTCTCGATAAGAGTAAAGTAATAAAATGCTGGGACTTGGCCTTCTATCTTTTCTATAACAATCAAACAATGGAAAGAGTTCTTTTTTTATCTGCTAACTGAATTCCACATGAAAATAGAGGAACAAAGCGCCTTTTCTCAGTTTTCTTTAACGTCTTATGCCCGCACAACTCACCTCAAAAAGTCTGCGAATAAAAGCGATTTCTTCATACCATTTAAGAAACAGCAAGTATTCTAACCTATATAGCACTATACTTATAAGTTATAGTTATAAACAATTTACCCTTTAAAACGCAATGGGTTTTTGGTGGTATTTTTTGAGGTTTTGTTTGAATCCCTGCCTTCAGTTCGACTATTTTTCCATCTGCAGTTTACTTACTTGCGCTGTTGGAAGACTTGTGGCTTTTTCATTGAACACTGCCGCCTTTCTCAGTAGTCGTGGCTTCTTCATTTATGCACCCGCATACATATTACTTCTAATATTTTCTTTTGTGCATTTCGTATATCCCCGTTCCTCTGTTTTCTATATAATAATATATTATTTGTCTTCTCGCTTCAGTTACAAAAGCACCCGTACTTCATGTTTTCCTTCGTTTCTCAAAATGGAATTGCCCGCATTCCGAATTTCTTGAACTTTCTCTACTTCTTCCTACGCTTTACAAATAATACTGTTCGTCTGCATCAATCTCGGGGAAAGATGCTAGTGAATGATGATGAATGAGAAGGGAGCTCAAAACTCAAAAAAAGTCTCTGGTACACCAAAGCTCTTAAATCCGCACAAATAAGTAAAAATGCAAAAGTGCTGTTTTATTATTACAACGTTTTATACCTGTTTTCGAAACCCATGGATGATTCATTCAAACCGCACATTTACGATTTATGCAATTTTTCTCTGAATTGGAATAATGTGTAGTCTGTAGTCACCTACTTTTGGAACACTGTAGTTGTACAAAATATGTACAAAAAAGTACAAGTTTTTAAGTGTATATGTTGATGTGATATATATCAGTATCAACTCAAGCGAGACGTTTTGAAAAACATACTTTGTATCGCATGCATGCATTTATATTTTTGCTCACAAGAATTCTCATCTGCTGGTGAAAGATTTTGAAAGTGTTTAACATAACAACACTTCCCACACGTTTTACTGCACGTTTAAGATGCCTTAAACGTCATATCTCTGCAACCTAAGCATTAATAATGCTTGAAAATTTCTTTTTTTAAATGGAGGGGATTAAAGTGCTATTATGGGTACGGAATGGGTAACAAAGGCATGAGTTTCTCTAATAACGGGATAAAAGTAGGGAAAGTAAGCAACCATGTCAAGAACTCATATAATTTCCCACGGACCTTCTGGTTTCTGGAATCTGCCTTCGGCATCTTTGTTATAACATATTATCAAATGTTTGCTAGGCATGTGTACTAGCATAGTGCACAAAACACTGTACTGTTGTAGACCGCTTACAAGCATAAGCATTATGGTTTCTGTGTAAATTGTGTCTACACACAAATGTGCATTATAGGCTTCTGGTTATAACTTATTTTTTAAAAATTAATGGATAAAGTCATAACTTATTCGATTTATTTTAATTTTGTTTCCAACAGGAGGACGTTAACAGCGGAAACTGGATTCCGGAAACAGTGAAAATTAATTTAAAAAAATAATATTCAATAAACTAAGGAATGATGCCAAAATGAAGACATTAGAAAAAATTGCAAGAGAAGATAAGGCAATCATCGCTAACGCTGTGCCAATTATCCAAACGTTGGAAAATCGAACTTAAAGAAAAAGTTTTAAATTTTTTGCAAAACGCAACTAAAGGCCAAAAAAATAATCCTTGCCTCATCCAATTAAAATGTGGCCAAGAGAAATGGTACTACGACCTAGGCAATGGTAATGCTAGTCTCAGACGAGGATCTGGAAGAGAAAATGGTAACGGCGGTGGTCTGCTAACAGTCTCTTGCCATTATCTTTTCAACAAAAGAAAATTATTTTATTTTCCCGGAAGCCTTTTGAGAAAAAGTGGTATGCAACCATAAACGTCATCCATACCATCTACCCATTATTCGTCTTCGTGTAAAAATAATCAGAAGAAACAACGGAAGAAGTGATACTGACCCAGTAAAAACTCTCATACTCTGGTTTAGCTATGGGGAAAGAAGAGAAAGGAGACGGTGACTTGGAAAGTGTCTATGTCACGTATTGGAATCGACTTCAGCATTCACTTTTTCTTTCATTTCTTCTTTTGGCTTCTGTGGCCACCATAGCTTTTCTCATCATTTCCTTCGTCTCTGGTCATGTAAGTTTAAGCCATTTATAATAATGTATATTATCTCAAACTTTTACCTCAACCCAGCCTTCACCGACTGAAAAGTTTTGAAAATCCCAAGCAAGCAGGATGCATGAGAAATGTATCATTATTCATTCATTAATAATATGTGGACCTTTCAAAAAGTAAAAAAGAAATGCACAACTTCTTTCACGTCCCGATTTTACGTTTTACCCTTGGCAATGCCTTTTATTTTCTTTACTAAGGCTTCATTTAAACTGTACAAAACCTACAAAAGTACAGGTAGACATGCAGCAATTTAAAGATGAGAAGAAATCGGGAAAATGGAGAGAAAAGAGAACAAATAGCTAGGTATAAAAGCAGCAAGTAGAGAAAAAAGGTAAAATTACGGAGGTAAACTTATTTTTCAAGATTTGCCGTGGCGCACACATTTAGACTCCTGCATCATTACTATCTTCTATCATACTTACTACAGAAAGAAAAGAAAAAAGGTATCTTTCTCTATATAAGTTGCTAGCTTACTTGCCATATCAATTCTTCTCAATACTAAAGTTTTTCTGCTTTTACAAGCCCAACAACTTTGGTCAGAGAAGTCCTTTCCGGTAGACCGCAACAAAGCCTAACCAAGATTACTCGTAGTATGGGATAGTTAGTATGTAGAGAAAGTAGCATGGTTGGTTTTAATGGTGACAGAATTAGATAATCGGAAACGAGAGTAAACCTAAAAAGCAGTAGTTTTATCTGAAAGTTTCTATCAAAAGAACGTGAAACGTGATGCTGACAAGATGTTTTTGAATGAAACTATCACTATTTAGCTGTTCCTATACATGCTTAGTCGTATCTGATAAACCATTTTGTCAGAGATAATGACCAGGGCATAAGTAAAACATTCACTGTAAGTATATTCACTACCTTCCCTGGGATGGCAATGCATAGTCTCTATATGGTCTATTTTGCCTTAGAAAAACACAAGAGAATATTAAAAATCTGTGTTGCGTTGCACATTCAATAGTTATACCTATATTTTCAGAGTTAGTGTAGTTTATTTGTGTGATACCTTAGCACTTTTATAAAACAGTTTTCTGTCAACTTAACCAAAAAAGGTTCATATAATGTTGACAATTGTGTTGGAACTTATGTACCGCGACATAGTGTATAGCCAAAACTTACCGTTTATTTGAACTGAAGTTTTATGCAGTGCAGTGTTCCCTTTATGTACTGAATACAATCATGAAGAAACCTGGCGTAACTCCTTTCTTTAAATTAATGTCCAGTCGAGTAGGGTAGTATAATTACTGGGTTGAAGATGAAGCGGATTTGGCTCAAAGAGGTAGGGATACATTTAGCAGGATATATACTGAGATATACTTTTATGTGTGTCTATATTTCCTGTTTTCTTATTACTATTGTCGTTTTTTTCTTTATTTACTACTATCTTGATGAAGAAATGAGAAGGTGACATGAATTGGACTTTATTAGTATACTTTTCTGTTACCGGAGAAGAAAAAAAGTATGTCAACAGAGTTGTGTTGCATGTTTTCTTCGAAAACTATTTCTGATTCATTTACAGACTATCTTGATGGTTGTTAGATAGAAGAAAATACATAGGAGTGTGAAGAATTTTCATTGAAGCAATGACAAGCAGTGTAGTTCTAGTAGTAAAGAACACAAAATCTTTAAGATTTTGGTTCGTAACAGTCTTTTTTATATAGCAAAAATGTCTATATTCCTTTTTCAGTGCGTAGCTTAAATTTACTTCCTTTAAAAATATGACCATATTTTTATATCATCTTACGCAAGCTTCTTAGGGCTTTTACAGAACAATCGTCAAACGTAAGACATTTTACTTGTCATTTTTTACTTTGTAAGCTAAACACTGTTTCGATTTTCAAAACTTTGACTACTGAAATTATTCTACAATGGTGGGAAAATAGAATGAAGACGCTTACAATATTTTCCTACCCTATTCTTTCTACAATTCGCAAAATATGTTCATATTTTTTTTCTCAAAATCTAACTAATTTTTCTTTACAATAATTTTGACTCATTTCAATACTTAAATCACAAGATACTGCAGTTAAAGCAGAGTTACAAGCTACTTTATCTTAACTCGAGTACTCCTGTTCCCACGCCTGCCAGATCTTTTCCTTGGCTTGATCCTCCCACCTTGACCACGTACCATGACTTGCTTCATTACTCTGTGCACGGGTGTGATGAGATACCTTATCTTGAAACGTCCTCTGAAAACGCCCAAGAAACGACCATTTTTACCCCGAGAAAAGGCATACTTCCCTCCTTCCACAGATAGAATCACGATAGGAGTTGAGTGTTCCTCTCCTTCCCCCGGGAAAAAACTGACTTGTCGGAATCCTCCTTTGATGCTTGAACTGAAGACTCCATCATAAAATATATGACCATATTTTTCTAGCTCACTCCGCATTAGTCTGATGCCTGACATATCACCGACGACCGGAAGCCTGATCAATGGTTTTCTTTCTCCTACTGGTTTTTTGAAGCGTTGAAGTAGGTCCTTCGTCTCAATCCTGCTCACACCATGCGCTACTTTGTTGTTGATAGATACGCCCTGACCTTGCACAAAGGACCCCGTTTTTATCTTATTGTCTGCTGGTTGTCCTTCGAAGTGACTTATCTGACTTGTACTTGAGACGTTCCATCCCTCTCTGATTTCTAGCGTGGTGAGTCCTGACGACAGTTCCATTGCACTTCTTGCTTCCTTGCTGCTTCTTTTATCTGACTTATCAGAGCCATCCTCGTTGTGAAGTTCGGGACACAGAACCGTCCAATATCGTTCCTTGCAGCAATCACACTTGACGTTGGACTTGCATTCTTTATCTCCATGTCCGGGCTCAAAACACACTTCACCGCATTGGCCTTCCCTGATAATCTTTTCTTTTTCTTCATCTAATTTATCCACCGCATTGTAGTCCGACAAACTGTAATGGTTCCTCCCATAGAAGGTGCACTCCAAAACTATGACCATATTTTCCCCTTCAGTGGTGACCTGGCTTTCTGATGTCGCTAATGCAGTCATGGAACTTGAATAACTAGCCGGAACGGGAGCAGCTGAAAAATTTCTGGTTGGTCTGATCCCTTCCGCAAATCTCGAGAACTCCATGAGCTCCGTTAGGTGATCCTTACTTTCTTGTGACTCTGGAACACCTTGATCATCTACCTTGCCGACTTTTTGGACCATGCTTTTTTCTTCCATACTTGTTCTAGGTTCCACACAATTTGGCAAGCATTGAAACTGGTTGGTGGGCAATGATTTTCCTTCGTGACTGGTATCAAATGAGTTCCAAAACTCCAGCGAGTCACGTGCATCCCCTCCAAACCGCGGTAATTCTAGCCTTGGTAACCGATGATGTCCACTCTTCTGACTGAAGTCGTATTGCCTTCCATGGTATCTTACGTCGTCTTTGTCCATGATTTTTTCCTCCAGAATGCTCTCCAACTTGTGCACTGCTATTACTGCCTTCTCCACAAAGACTCCTTGTTCCTCTTCGAGCTTATCTATTTCATCTCTAGGAATTGGACTGGTCCTGAGCAAGGCGTCTTGTAGGCCTTCGTTGGATAACAATACACGTTCCAGGGCTTCCTGAAGTCGGACGAGAACTTCTCTGAGTGATTCCACCGCTGGAGTTTCCTCCGTTGTCCTCCCTTCCGCTTCCTTGCATGCCTTTTGAAACGCTTGCTGTCTGCATTCATACTGCATCTTCTTCTGGTCCATTTCTTCTCCTTGACTTAACAACAACGGTGTCATGCCTTGAGCACGGCGCTTAGGGAAAATGGAATTGAATTTCACGAGCAAACGAAGAAAAGGATGGAATGAGAAAGAAGAGAGATGACATTACGATGATGTCTCTTGGTCCATTTGAGTGTATTCATTGAAGCATTCTTTCCTCGTATATTCAATTCCTCCACTTGTGTAACTACACAAAATCTTTGAGTGGGTAAATAGATATTACGTGCATTGCCATGCAGCTTAAGAGGAACGAGTATTTTGTTGTCGTACGCACTCTTGTCGTTTTAACAAGTTTTACTTGTGCATGGTAATACCATTTGCTTTTAAATTAGGAAGCAACTAAAAAGCTACTTCTGGTACTAAAGAATACTGCTGCTAAGAAAAAAATGATGCTGATGATGCTATCTCCTTTCCGTTCAGGAAGAAAAAGAGATGGGTAGCTAGATAGGAAATGCTATTAAGAGGAATAAAATACAATTTAGGGAATTACACGATATCCACTTTCCCCTACAAGCTACTGCGCTAGACGACCAGGGAAAAGTACGCGAGGAGCATAATAATAATAAAAGTGAATCTTCTTGTTTTGGGATTTTGGGGTATATAGAAGTCGGCTGTATGGTAAACTACGTTCCTATAAAAATTAATTGCTTGTAAGTTGACGTTTCTCTTAACCAAGTTAATTTTTTATCTATTTCCTTCTTGTAGGATGTCGTCTCCACAACTTCGCAAGTGTCGATTGCCCTTGCCGCCTTGGGAATACTTATCGTTGTATTTTTGGTCGGCCAGTTTCCCATATTCCAAAAACATACGTTCTCCTTTGCCCTATCCTTCTTTGTCATTCTCACCCTGGCCGCCACCATATTCCTCACAAGTCACGTGTCAAGTCCAAGCCGTCCGGCTGACCATCTCATACCCGTTTTTATCCTCATCTTTGCCATGAACACAATGATGCCAATGCCTAGGTTTGCAGCACTTGTTGTGTCTATTGTTCTGGCCGTGGTGCATCTTCTGTTAGCAACACTTCTTGCAGATGAGTTTACAGATTCGTTGGGAAGACAGGTAAGAAACTGTAAAGTCTATTTAGATATTTATAAACCTTCTATATATCTTTATTGTGAACCATTCGCTCGAATTTGCCGTTTCTTGTCAATTTTTTGGCATGTTTGGTATCAGCGGGAAACAGGTGACACCCAAGAGAGACGTAGTAGCTCTTCTTTTGGTTAAATATTTGATCATAAAGAAAGTTCTTTTTAACAGAATTACTTTTTTTTGTGTCGAGCCAGAGGAAACATCCAATCACATCAAGCACAGTACATTACACACCAAAAGAGAAGTAATATTTCACACAGTCATGGATGTCTGTGGGATGCTCAGAGGGAAAAATAATATAGTCCCTTTCTCAAAGCATTGTTGAGAGTGCATTAGATAACATTAAAAAGATCTTTTGATGATGCATACTATACCAAGGCACATGTAAACCCATATGAATGAGAACAGATAAAAGTTTGCATGACTTTCACTTTTTTCTTTTTCTTCTATTCCCTTTTGAATAGGTAATGCTTTTCCCATGTGAGTTTTTATACTTCTAGCCGAGCGTCTATCACTTGGCCACCTTCCTTTTCATGTGTACGGTGTCTTGATAAGAAAAAAAAAGAAAAAAAAACATGGGAAACGTATCACTAGAAAGAACGAAAATTCATGGCACATAATAATAATAATATCCATCAAAACGGAATAACATAAATTTTGGTCGTGATATGGGATATGGGAAACGAGAATAGCAAGTCAATATGAGTGATCCATTCAATAAAGTATTTTGCAAGAAAAGAACAAGCGGAATAGGCACGCTCGCCGTAGGCACTGACTTTTCCCAAAGGAAATTGAACGTCAACCGAATCCAACTTTGTGGGGCAAGTGAAGAAATCCGTGAAAACATTGAGCGAAAATGGAATTTAGGGATAAAATTAATTTATTCTTATCCAACAATATCTCTCGCAATAGCAGGTTCAACTGAATTATAGTGTTTTTAATTTCGCTGTATTTTAGGGAGATTATTGATTAGATTTTTACGTATACGATAGTAGGTAGGGAAAAGTGAAGTATTTGCTAAATGAGCTCTAAAAATTCATTTCCGTATTTCGCGTGACAGGAATTTCTTAGAAAGAAAATGAGCGAGCAGCATCGTATTATAAAAATGAAGTCATTATGCCAACACACACATACCATTTCTCTTTAAATACTGCATTTATGCTTTGCAAAATAAGAGCGTAGGGTAGGCGTGTGGGGATCAAAGACACAAGCAAAAGCGGGCGGTGTTGACGATAGAATAGGGCAATTAACATCAGCAAGCAGATCCATTATCCTATGCGGAGAAAATTACTATAATATGGAAATGGAAGGCATAATAATAAACCCATTGTGAAAAACAAGAGAGAAGGGAATTTGCATTCAGTGTGTCTCTTTACTTTGCGGATTAACTTGTACACAGGGACACTTATTTCATTTTATGTTGGCAAAAGAAAAGAAGATGCTGCAGATGATATGTTGATACTAAAATGCAAAGATATGATGCTTGTCTAACTGACGAATATTTTAGCACTGCTAGCATGGCGGGGTGAATCATAACTAAAGTGCAGACACGCTTCGGCATTCTCCCATTTCACTGTAGCCTAGAGCCACCCAAATTTCTCCGCGCGACGCGGCATGCCCCATACGCAACAAAGACACAAAGTATGCAATTTAGAAATGCGATGTACATGTACGTGTGATGAAATGAGCATGAAATATGTAAATGAGCATCGTGAGTAAAACGACGAAGACCCGCTGTGGGAGAGGATGGAGATAGAGTAGAGGAAGAAAAGTGAAGAGGTCCCTATTGAAAGAAGAAAAGGGTGCTTCTACTCCTCTTCATCACGTTTTGCTTTTTTATCAATGTAAAAGTAGCAGTTGCATTATCATGGTATTCGTAGTTTTTCTCAGAAAAATATGAGCAAAATGGTAATGGTATGAAGCATAAAATGGACAAAGACAGCTTGATTCTTACCACTCAGCTAGGTTCAGGTTGAATGAGATTTTTTCATTTTCTCAGCGAAAAGTAGCAAAGAATAAGCACAAATGCTACAGTGTGTTATGTTAGGGGCAGTATTTTTTTTACACTTTTCATGTACCAGAAAGACATTTGGAAAGAATTGTAAGTGTAAGTGAAATACAATGTGGCACTGCGCTGAGATAAAACATCAAGGTGCTTCTAAAACAGAATGCCTCAGTGTTTTCCTATCTTTTTTCCTCTCAGTAGGCCAATTTTAACCGATATCTCTGTAGGAGCGTTCTGCTTTCTCTCGTTGAGTGTTGATAACCGAGCAGACAAAGAAGATATCTTGTGTGCACATACGGCTGTGCAAACATATTATTATGAGACCTGATCAGGTTCAGTCGTTCCATTCTTTTCCCCTTGTGTAATGCTCATCCATTTTAACCGGTAGAAAGTACCTGGAAAAAAGATAAATAAAGCTACTTGTTTCTTCAGTATATCATATCACTGTTTAAAAGTAGATCACTTAGTGGGTTTTGCAAAGGAGCTGTATACACATACAGATTGTATATCTTCATTGTTATAATGCAATCTGTGTTTTAAAAGTAAAAGCTGACAGCTTAGAGCCTTTTGAGTTTATATAAATTGATTTTACTTTCAAACTGCGTAACTTTTAAGAGAAATCAGAGCTGAAGATGTTAAAAAGTAAGGAAAAGTTTCAGAATGAGAATTCAGTATAGCCTCCAGCAAGAACATAACGAAAAGCAGGTCAAATTTCTGAAGTGATCAGGTTGCACCAACTTTTAAGACCACTTTAGGTACAATCAAAACAGGAAGTAGGCACAACAAAGGGATGGGTAGGAAAAGCTTTTTCAGATTTGAGCAGAAACAAAATACAAATCATGCCTCAATTTGCAATGGAATAGTCAATAGCACTGTATGATAATAAAGATGAAACTTTGAACATGCCATTTAGTACTGTTTAGTACATAACAGCTAAACAACTTGTACTATGACTATATGCAAGGATTCTTATGCTACTATTCATTTATTTTTTGATTATTTGCAATTTATTGAAGATTCGGTGCATCAACGCGTGTTATATTTTTCTACCTTGTATAATTGTTATATGTAGATTATAACTATTTACAATTGTTAATCCATGTTACAGGCACTGGCTAGTGGTGTTTTTCTTCTTGCTGGACTCATTGCTGGAGTGTATCATCAAGAAATGGCGCTCATTGCCCATAAAAGGACTTGCGATAGCACCAAAACATGCTTGGAATCCAGAATCAGGTTGGAAGGTGAGAAGGAACAGCAGGAACAGCTACTTTTATCGGTGATTCCAGCTTACATTGCTGCAGAGGTACAGTTAATATATTTTCAAAAACTGCTCAGATCCAGCTACTGTCATGTCATAAAAGTAATGAATTTATTTGTAGTATTTTTATATTGAGCATATTGAAAATTTTGGTATATTCCTGTTTGTCTTATCATTACATTTCAAAATGAACATGTAAAAACAACTTAAAAGTTGAAGTATTTTTGTCCATTAAGTTCAAGGCATAGTGTGTAGCCGTTTTATGAATGTCGTAAACTAGCGTGTAGTTTAAGTGGGTTTTTATTCCACCAGGTATAGGTTGGCAATTACAAAAGTCGAAACTGCTACCGTGTATGTACTTGAAATGGAATTTAATTTTGAGTAGCAGCAATCATCAATACCTTCGTTTCTTATGGCCATATAAACTCTTGTGGTCATTCCAATAGACATTTGCATTAATTATGAAATGTTTACAACGTAAACCAAACGGAAAACGCACAAGTAAACCTTCTATTTCCGCTTCGATTTTTCTTATTGCTAGAATTTCTAATGGTTTTTGCGGCAAACTTTCATCATGTACTTTCCTTTTTCATGCGGTGTGGGATATGGTACCTGACCATGGTATATAGCCATGGGCTCCTGACGGTTGAGTAGCAGCTGGGTTTACTTTCTTATAAAACTACGGAAGAATAAGATGAAGAATATTTTAATGAACCATTTTTTCTCGTTATGTCAGGGATTCGCATTTCCCCAGAGAGGCACTAAAACATTTTTATACTCACCATGATATCTTCACTTTTCCGCTGTTTTTTCTGTTTTAAAGGACTAGCCTCTAAGAAAACAGTAAAAGAAAAGCCGTGTAGTTAGGTACACTCGGTTCATGCTTTAAGTAATGGGAGCAAATTCACTAGAAAACGCGACAATACAAACAGTTTTTTATTCATTTATGTAGATGTGAGCTTTGAAATCATCAAAGGCTGCCACATAATGTATGGCTTGGTGTGTACCCGCTTTTACTTTCTGGCTAAAAACTTGGCGTTAGGCAATGAATAATAATGAGTCGGTGGTGGAGGTAGTTGGGCCTGTGAGTCGCCTTGTCCCTTGTGAGAAATTACGAAAAAACTTTCAAATCACTCGTTTCATCCTTTTTAATTTGGTTGATTCGTATAAGTACCTGTACACGGTGTATCTAATGCAGAATTACTTGAGTTATGCGAAGTGAACTTATAATGAATAAATGCTACACCCTTGCAACTAATCTGAAGGAAACATTTTCGCAGTTAGTAAAGTTCGCCTCCTGTTTAGTAAGTGTGGTTGACTGGTTCAACAATGATAAAAAGCGAATTAAAATGTTTCTCAGCTTTTTCAAATGAACAGGACGTTATTGTGTGAACACAGTAAAAATTAATAGTGTATGATAAATAACGTTTGTGAAACATTTCATTTCTAATTTAAATTAATGACTTGTTGACGTAATATACTTTGGTGCATACATATTAACAAGCTGAAATTTGGCATGGGTTTTGTAGGTAAAACGCAACATAATGCTTCGAATGGCAGACGCATGTCAAGAAGTGAGTCCGGCAGCTACGTCCAGATTTCACGATATGTATGTCCAGCGGCATAACAACGTCAGGTGAGTGTATTGTGTTAAATTTTAAGTAGTTTAAAGCAGAAATTTGGTATGAAACTTCAATTATTTAATTTTAAAGCTGTAGTTTTTGAGATATTCAAGTCTAATTAAAAGATGAAAGCCTAGAGACCTGAGAACAAGACAACTGAAGAAGTTTTAAACTTCATGAAAGCTAAATCAAATGTCATCAGTCTTCATCAATCAAAACTTTTGAAATTTACTGTATTGAAATCGAAAAATTTAAATTGTAAAACTCACCAGATGTTGTAGTTTGAATTTATAATTTATATTTTGTAGCTCTCAATGTTTAGTTCGAGACACATCATAAATCTATCAGATATGTTGCGCTAGTCGCTGCCTATTATTAAAAAATGCCAAAAGCATGCAACAAAAACATTCACCTATTTCTTCTTTGATGCTTTGTGTTTAGTATCCTATATGCTGACATCGTCAACTTTACTCCACTATCAGAGAAATTAAGTGCATCAGACCTTGTTAAGACTTTAAACCAGCTTTTTGGGAAGTTTGATCAAATTGCACAAGTAAGTAATGTACAAAGTTACATTTGTAAGTAAAGAGCTCCTTGCAACAAAGAAATGTCTACGCTTCTGCTGCTATGTATAATAGTAAAGAAAAAATACTAGTGAAATGCGAACAACGCATATAATTTTGGAAAGTAATGTTTTGATTATGAATTTTCTTTCCATGTTCTTTTGCCGTATTTTCGGTGTACAGCAACACTGCTGCATGCGGGTAAGTTATATTATTCCAACCTTATATATAAATATATTCCGTTTACCCTATATACTCCCATGGTACAATGTAAAAGCTGGAATTCACCCACGAAACGCTCATACCATTTACATTGAATGTTTTGTTTGCAGATCAAAATCTTGGGGGATTGCTACTACTGTGTCTCAGGACTCCCCATATCACGACCCAACCATGCCGATAACTGTGTCAAGATGGGATTGGAAATGATTGAAGCTATTCGGTAGGCATTTATGCATGTTCTCCATACAATTTCATAATATTGTTTTTGTTGTGCAGCTTTTAATTAACCGTCCCATTGCTCAAAATTCCAAAGATTTTCGTTTGGTGCAACTATTTATTCGAGTACCACCAAAACAGTAATATCTTAGAAATTCCTTTAAGATTTTTCTATTCGACTTACATACAACGTTCCTTGTTAGCTTTTGTTATTATTGAAAGCAAAAACATTGTGCAAAATCCGGGCTGTTGATTTATATGAATCATAAGTATAACTTTCAGTCTTTCTACTTTTAAAACGCCATATTATATAATATACCTAGTATTAAATCTATATATAGTTATGCTTAGGATTCTGTTGTATTGGATTTCCTAAGAAAACATGATTTTCATTTTCACCCACTTTGCCAGTCGAACTCAAATTGAATTTGCCTTAATCAAACTTCTCCCGGAAAATATGTGTACACGACTGTCAGAAAAAATACTCACCAGCATTGAAAAAAGCAAAAGTCCTTTACTCTAGCTTTTAATGAATTCAGGCACAACCGAATCAATTTACGAGATTCCATATCTCTTTTGAGAACAGAATTAAAGCAACCTAATTTCATTTCCTCCTTTTTCTTTATTATTTTTTGCATTTATGGCTTCTCTCGTATCATCTCTAACAGAATAATACTGTCAACTGTTTTCTCTGATATCCAACTTTGTCGGCATTTTATGCGAGTTTACCAATGTTATCACAATAAAAACTTTCAAACATCATATAGAAATATAGAACTGTAGATATATCGTGTGGTAGGAATGTGTTTATTCAATCTCTTGCGAGCGATTGTGAAATATAGAACGTCAGTTCAACATGTTGCAAATTTTATTTACTTCAACAAAAGCCATTTCAGGCTCTTTTATTGTTTTTTGTGTGAATCTCTAATGAACAGAATGGTTCGTCAAGCAACTGGATGTCCTGTGGATATGAGAATTGGAGTTCATTCTGGAAATGTCCTCTGTGGCGTGCTTGGCCTTCGTAAGTGGCAATATGATGTCTGGAGCGATGATGTAACACTTGCAAATCACATGGAGTCTGGTGGAATGCCTGGGTACGTATAATATTATTTCATTGTTGTTCATGATGTTTAATAAAGAAGTACAATCCTTTTATTAAACACCCTAATCATACTACCATGGTTTAGAAATAGTAAGATTCAGAAGTAGACGAACCATTTTTGCCATCTCACGATGCCCCTTTCCGTGATTGAAAGTAGACATTAATATATTTTACTGGTACTTGTCATTTAGTATATAGGTGAATCGTGTGTTAGGTTTTGAACATAACGTAGCAGTGAAAAGTATGGTTAAAGTAAAAGTTTGTATATAGCGATTGTAACTTTTCATGTGTTTGCCAATCCCTTGTAACTTTACACATTTGTGCATCAGACTCTACTCTCATTTTTATACCAGTGCAATAAGATGCTTAGGTACTTAGATTTTGATCATGTTTTGAATGACGCCCTTTTATCATTGTGAAAGACAGGCGAATAAAACAGAGTCACTCAAATGTGAAATTAATATGCCAACTTTTACTAAAGACTTGCAGATGCACAATCCTATAACGTTTTGTAAGTTTTGCCAATCGCGGAACTGATCATAAGTTACGCGTTATTATCCTAACCCAAAAAAACGAGCGGAAAAGTCATAAATATTGCCATATTATATAGTTTCTAGCATTCAGCAAACACGAATTTGTGTCAATTTCCATTTCCCTGATGTACAAAGTTTTTAATATAAAATGGTTCATAAAAATCAACTTGCTTGCTAAAATGGTGATGGTTGGCGGATGGCACACACATGTCAATGATGACAAAGATGGTGATCATGATTGTCATCATCCATTTCACTTTCGCATAACTGCTTTTTGTCTCCTTTTCAGGCGCGTTCACATTACGAAAGAGACGCTTCAACAGCTACAATCCCCTGGTGACTATGAAGTGGAGCCGGGCGAGGGTCATTTGCGAGATCCTTACTTGCAGGATCACAAAGTTGAAACCTACCTCATTGTACCACCAGGAAAGGCAAGTTATGTCGTATGCATTGTCGTCTATTTCTGCATGAAGCAGCTATATACCATAGAATTTTTATGGATTATTCCTATTTTATATTCATTCACGCTGGTGCTTTCCGTATACGTACGTATAGTTAGTATGTAGATATAGTCTCTGAGTTCATTTCCTACATGGTTTCCCAGGAAGAAAATATATCATATATTGATGGGTCATCACTTCCTGCAAAAGTGTTCTATTTTATTGACCGGAAAGACAAAAATGGGTACAGTTGTAGCGGCAGTAGAAGTGATCCATTAGTTGCTTTTGCCGAAAGCGTTTTCTCTTCTTTTCTCCACCTTTCTCATTTCATTGGCGTGAGCACAAATTGCTTTTATGATTTGATTTGATTATAATTCCTCCTTTGAAAGCCTTTTATTACTCTCTTCTTCACAATTGCTCTAGACTATTGTACACATTCTGAGCCCCTATCTGTCGAAAGAATGAACAATATTACCACATGTGAACACTTGAAAATGCTTAGGTATCTAAATTTATCCTAGCACTGCATCCTTTTTGTTTTGCTTTTAGCAGTCATCTTGGCAGAAAAATTAATGCGTAAAGTAAATAAAACCAGAGCAATAAGTGAAAAGAAAAAGTGCTTCGCCTTGCTAATAGCTAGTACAAAAGATTTATTTTAGAAAATTGAACTTTTGTTGCTTTACTTTTTCTCGCATGTAGTTTAACTTTTGCTAAAAAGAAAGTACTTTCCTTGTGTATAGTGTATACCTCTTACTTATCATTTACACTGTACTTTTTTTTTCGTTTGTCGGAGCTATACGTTTCTATCATCATCAGGATTAAACATACTAAAAATAGTTCATGAATGAAAGGACACGTCCTCGTTGTTTTCTTATGTTTCCTCCCTTAGAAATCTAGCCGAAATGGTGACCTGAGTCTTTCAAGCCCATCAGGCGGAGCTCCGCAGGCAGCTTCCGATGAGAATAATGGGGTGCCAAAGTTTGGAGTGCAGGCGGGTCGCTCTCGTTCCTCATCCAAGATGACAAAGACGATAGAATGTTGGGGTGCTGACAAACCATTTGCCAATATGGGGGAAAACACCATGGCCAAAACGATAGGTTTAGCGGTAAGTCATTTTTACTATTTTTTGCTCACTCGCCTTATTCTTACTTTTTTGTTTGCTTTCCTTGTTTGTATTTTCCTTTGCCTCGTGTTATGGTTTATGCTTGTTGAAGCAAAAAAATATAAAGTGGAGAAACATTATTAAAGCTATGAGCAGTGGGGAGTGTATTTACTTGTCAAACCATTTCCTGCGGCGGCGGTAGAACAATGAAGCAACGGGCAAAATGTCTTAAGAAAGCGTACACAATGTACTTTAGCATTCGCTCCTACAACTGCAAAAGGAATTACTTATTTAAGGCTTGACCAAACACAATGGCACTATGCCATAGTAGTAGCATCATTTTTTGTACAATACGCAGTCTTTTCTTTGTGGCACTGATTCGTTTTTACAGAAGAAATAAAGTGGATGGAAGAGAAACGGAAGTAAATCACTCAAGCTGCAATCTTAATAACAAAAAAACCAATGAAAGAAAGCATAAAGTGGCTATAATAGAAAACAGTACTGGAACTGGTATTAACCATCCTCATCGTTTGTGAGGTTTAGCTTTGTCAAATTCATTCCAAAGCATATATAAACGTAAATGCTTTATACACCCACAAAGCCAAAACTATGTGTACGTAGAATCTTGGGTTTTCGAAGAAACAGATTTCTGTAAGCCTTTTGGTTGCACACTTTGTGCAATCGAATTCGAACCTCCGCGTTCCCTTGTTCTTGGAATTGACTGGTGCATTCCAGTTTTTATGGGGATTGCTAGCTACACAGGCTTTGGGACGGGAGAAAGAGAAGCAACAAATGTCATTAATGTACTATCGTCGCAGTCAACTCAATATAACATCATAAGCAAGTTTGTTTTGTGTTGCCTTTTTCTTCATCGTAAGAGAAATTGAATTGAATGTGGCTGTTGAGTACTGTAAACTATAGTATCATGATATGTCAAGTTTCTCTCATCCATGTTGTTTTTTTTCTGAATTTTCAGAGTCTGGAGATCGAACAAAATCTCTTGAGAAGTTCCAACACATTTGAAGCGTGCAGGTTTGTTAGTTTTTTTTCTATTTTCAGTGGATAATAACTCTTGACATGCGTGTATGAAAGTAGAGTTTTAAGGATTCAACTTGAAACTTTTCTTTGGCTTTTGTGCGATGACCTACATAGTTTACTTACCTTGTTGATTACTGTTACTGTTACGGGGTACAATAGCAATGGTAGTTATTGTTTTTAAGTATGTTTTAAAAGAGAAAGCATTTGGCAATGCGTATAACTTTTTTGTATGTTTTCTGTGTTTCTGTCTATGGTAAAAAATAGTACAATACCAAAATACAAAGCAAGAAATAAGAATGAATATGAGAACATACTGTCTTTTAATATTATTGCATTGTTTTCCCAAAAAGAGGAAAGGTTTACTCATAGTTTTTATTGTTTATTTTTTATGATATAGGCAGTGTTGCAGATCTGAGGAATTGAATCCCGTAACCCTTTGGTATAGGAAAGGGCATCTTGAGACGCAATACCGTAACTTACCTGATCCAGAATTTCATTACTACATGGCCGGTGCGACAGTGATATTTGTTTGTATGGCTATTCTTCAAGCTCTTACCACCCCTGGGTACGAAACATAAATACTATTCCTATTTTTCCTCTGGAGACATGAAAAGACAAAAGGAGATATGCGCAGAGATTCAGAGTTGAATGAATGAGAAAATTCGCAATAAAAGGAAAAAAGTTACCGAAAGAAAAACTGACTGATATCTTTTGTTCGCTAAAGAAAACCTGTATTTGCTTTTTGCAAAAAAAAAAGATTTTCTTTGGTTCGTTCAGAATAATATTCTCAGTAGGATAAATAAAAAATACATGTATGATAATGGAATACGGCATGTGCATACTCAAGACATTTACACGTCATATTACATCTCACTCTTGAAGAGGAGATGGAACTCTCTGTAGCAAATGTGGGGAATCTTACAATGCTAAAGAATGGAGAGTTGTTGGTATTTCGAGTAGTTGTTTTAGTGTTGAAGTGAGTTTGAAATTCAAAGGATTTTGCACATTCCGCATGGTGTCAGACAATAAATATATGAATTTATATTTTTTACTATCACATTGTGCACCGTTCTGCAATTTATCCCTTACGGAATTCCCCAGTCGTAAGTGAAATATCTGGGAAATGGAGTAGTATAATCCTCTTTTGAAGGGAAAGAAGAAAGGAAACCCTTTTCAATAAAAATATAATAATAGGTTTCTTGTCTCAGTCATTTTGGCAAGTGGAAAGCACATTGGTATGGTTGATGGTAGTTATGTTAGTAAGTCTATTAGGGTGTCTGCTGAAGTGTTGCGATATTTTATTATGCTTTTTGCAAAGCACAAAATAGAAAGTTTCTTCTACTGATATTGGTGTAATTTTAAGCTGCTTTTTCAGCCTCCCGAGTCTTTATCATCATCTGTAAAGCAGCGGAGTATCTTTATACCATCATGGGATTCATATGCTTTAATAAGAGCGTAACAGAGTTATATGCATTAAGCAGACACTACTGCAAAAGGAAAAGAGAAAGCTTGGAAGGATTAACGAGCCGTTGATGATCATGATGATGACGCTGATGTGTAACTTAAGGGGAAATGGCTCTTCTTCTAGAAGTGCTTAAGAAAAGGGGAAAATGACTATTATTCCCTTGCTCTCTCGTGGGCTATTAAAATAGCAATATGTAACTTGGAAAGAAAAACGAAGGAATTTCACCATATTGAAATAATAAACTGTTTATGATATGATGAGAGGCTTAACCAACATGCTTCTCGTCAAAATGGAGGATGAATGTATACAAAAGTTTTATAGTTGAAAACTTTCACCGTGGTGTCTTCGGTATTTGTTTTTATTGTTATTTTGTTTTCCAAATGTGGAAGTATAGGTTGTGAATATTTTATGAATAAGAAAGATAATGTTGATGATAATGATAAGGTTTTCCAACAGAGCCTTAATTATTGAACAGAGAAAGCTCTTAGAGACGAATAGAAGTAGGTTAAATGCATCTAGTCATGTGAGTAATGAACCTGGCGTGCGTAATTTGTATTTAGATATTTTATGGTAACCGAAAGTGTATTGTTCAGCAGAAATTTTGACATTTAACTTTCATTTCAATTTAATAGTGAAAAGTCATGCGGGACATACCAAATTATTCCATTTCACTTATACTGCATTCAGCTGCATTATCTGTGGTCGAATCAATCCAACGAGAAATCATGTTTACCTCAAGCAGGCTCACGGTAATTTAGTTAGACCCGTATTATTAAGTATATATACATATGGGTCTAGTATCTTATATGTTACTACAATAAGCAGGCTAATTAAAGCGTTTGCGTAATGGAATTTTCATGTTCATTCGAAAATCGTACAAAACTGTAGCATCATGATGTGTTATAAAAATTAGTAGCACAGCAAATAAGTAGTCTGTTGTGGTGTCTTATGGCTACTTCATAAATTATTCTCGTTCAATTATGATGAGGTCCGTTATAGACAACTGTAACTACTGGCGTTGGCAAATTTTCTCGTTCATTCACTCTCGTCACGGTATATTATAAGGCTTTGATCTTGTGTGTTTCAAAAGAAAATGTCCAAGCTATATATTCTGCAGTATGTATTTTTTGATAATCCATGGATTTCGATACTGTAAATGTTATATTTACAATAATTACAACATTCTAGGTGGCTTGTCTTGTTGGGATCTTGTGTACCCACACTGTTTATGCTCCTGGTATTTGTCTTCCTGAGTTGGCAAGAAAAGTGTATCTGCCTCAACCCTGGGGATGAAGAGGATGATCCTCACATTCGTCCTCCTCCACGATGCGCTACTCACGCATCTGCAGTCATCACAAATACACGATGGTTGCGTCTCATCATATTTGTCACGTCGGCCAGTTTCATCTGCGCCACGTCATTGATCTCTATTGTACGTAACGTATTCGTGGAAGCAAAGAATGGCTTACGTAGGTGGTAGCATTGTCAGGTTCTAATGCAAATATTTACTATTACAGATTGATATCGAGTCGCCAGATACGATTCTGGTGGAAACTAATACGTCACTTGAAGACTATAATTATTCAAAACTCCCCGAGTTTAATAGATCCATCTATGAAGATTTGAACAATAATACTTCAACCAGATTTGAAAGTATGAGAATCAGTGAAAATTATGACTACTCAGATGTTATTAATGTACCAGTAAGTTTACATCCTCATGATTTTTTCTTCCAAATTCCGTATTTGTGCTAATGTTCTAAAATAATCGTCTATTTTTCCAGTACTTTTTGTGTAGTTGTCTCATTGCACTTGTCGCAGTGTCTGTGTTCCTTCGAGTAGATTTTCTACTCAAACTTATTATAATGATTTCAACAGCCGTGGGCCACGTCCTACTGGTCTCATACTACAATCAAGACTTTTTTAAAGCGTATTATCTCAACTATAATGATGGGTACGTATTGTGGAGTTAAAAAGTGTATGTCTTACTTCACCCCAGAATTCCCTGAAATACAGCAATATCTTTTACCGTAGGTATCCTAACATTCCGTTTGAAGTGAAAACAGCTTTCCTGCTAAGTATTGTGATATGCATCCTGCATGTAATTGATCGTCACACAGAGTCCCGGTCTAGAGCAGATTTCCTTTGGAAAGCTAAGCTACAGGTTAGTCAAGTGGGCCTTGGTGGCATCTGTGTTTTTCTTCAGAAAATAAAAAATCATGTCATGAAAACACAGTCAAACATTTCACATGTTGCGCTGCTGGCAAGACGCCAAACATTCAAGAAGGAAGTCCGGCTTTCTCCATCCGTTGCACTGCCATCTAGAAAGAATTCGTTTCATCGGTGTTACTTACTTGTTATTTGTATGTCTCTCCTACAAGTTATTTTGTCTCCCGACAGGTCGAGCAGGAGGAGGTTGAAACAATGCGAGGCATCAACAAGATTCTGCTGGAAAATATTCTACCAGCCCACGTTGCAGATCGATTTCTACACAATATGAACATGAAAGTATGTTAAATATTATGGAAAAATTGTAGTTAAATAGTTTTTAAAATGCTTTTTACTTTGTATGAATTTTATTTAAAATGCTGTTACAATTGATGTTTTTCATTAGAAATTCTTTTGATATTTATAAAATTGAAACTTGACTAGCATTCATTTGTAATGTTATTTGATCTTTTCAATATCTCCGCTTCTGCACACTTTTTAGGATCTCTATCATGAACATTACAACTGTATAGCAGTAATGTTCGCTTCAATTCCAAATTACAAGGAGTTTTACGATGAAAACGATGTGAATAAGCAGGGACTGGAATGTCTACGGCTTCTAAATGAAATCATATGCGACTTTGACAAGGTATGTACCGTTATATTGTCAATATCATATTATATACGTTTTCTCTTTCTTCAGATTGATACAAATTTCACTCGGAGAATGGGAACTAAAAACGTATTTCATATTAATGAGAAAAATCTGTAATATTGCCAACTACATGTCTATGCTTTCATGCAAATTGAATATCGTTTTTCCTTTGCTTTCAATTTTCATGCCTTTTCTCACAAATCAAAAAATGTTGTCAATTGCACAATAAACTGGAATAATAATAAGGATACGCTTTTTATATCATTTTTTCTTGTTGTGATATTTCTCCACAGCTCCTTCTGAAGCCAAAATACAGCTGCATTGAAAAAATCAAGACGATCGGCTGCACCTACATGGCTGCATCTGGCTTGGATCCAGGAAAAGAGCCACAGGTACTTGTTGGCATTTTCTTTTTTGTGGATATCCTACATTAACTTTATAGAACAGGACTGCATAATGTATATATTCAATCGAGTGAAACGGTTTTCTTTACGTTTACACCCTCAGTTCTACAAAATTTTCTATTCATGCCACGCGATAGGAAAGCGTAACATAATACACGAGACCATTATATTATGATTGTTCCGATCCGCATAAAAGATGAATCTGAGTTTCGTTTTCCAAGGAAAAGATGATTAGGTTTCCTTTACCAAGCATTTTTCACAATTCTTTTAGATATTATATAGTCTCCGTGTGAAAAATAGTACAGCTTCATTTCCTTCTCTAATCATTATATGCGACAGGAATATTGCTGACTTTTAAATGTCATGTTTTTATTATCCAAATATTTCACAGGAGAGTAAACGACAAGAACATGCTGTTGTCGGAGTCCTCGTGGATTTCGCCATTTCCCTAATGACCAATCTGGAACACATCAACAAGGAGTCATTTCAAAGATTCAAACTTCGTGTTGGTATGTGCGCTTCTGACTCTATTAAGTATGTTTATTTTATTTAGGGAAAAATTCTTTCAAAAATAAAATTCTTCTTTAACGAATTCTTCATTCATATATCCTACCTAATAAGCTAGCTGCTCTATTCATATTCATGAGCCATATTGTGCTTACAATTTGTGGTTTAAGCATGCTAAAAACTTTTGAAAGAATTTTATGTACGCCACACATCTCCTTTTCTACTATTATTGTTATTATTAGACGCTTTTGAAACTGGATACGAATTTGAAAAGTTTCACTTTCAAAGGATTGAATCTACGGTGCATAGTTTACAAGCCTTACATGTCACGATCATCAACATCATCCTTTTCCTTCCATCTTTACTAAAAACTCAACAGCTCTGCTTACTTCAATTTTCGCCCAGCGGCAAGGCAAACAGTAGTAGCAACAACAACAAATACGCAACGTGTACTCTGTTAGTAAAGTTTTCCCGTGATATCGCCCAATTTCCCTTTCGCTCTACCCACCCGCAAAACCCGAATATACCGTAGCTACTTTACCACTCGAAAGAAAGTAATGTATTTTACAATATTAATAAAATCCATCACGCTACTGCCACGCAATGTAAAGTTTCCATAATGTTCCCATTGCATCATCATCTTTTTCTTTCATCGCATCCTTTATAAACTTTTCTCTCTCAAAGTGTACCTCATTCGCCGTAACATTTCTCTAAAACGCTATTGTCTATCGTCTAGTCAAAGTCGAAATTCTGGTAGCTACCATTACCCAATAGCTGCTGTAAGAAGCAAGTGTATTAAAAACGCGTAGAAAGCAAATTGAGAATGGAGCAGTTTGTGCAAGAGCTCTAAGGAAAATATATAATGTAATCCGTTCATTGATCCAAAAGTAGTGAGTGAAGCCCATTCCATAAAAACCACACATTTTCTATCTTCAACTTGCGCTGTTGTTTAGCAAAATGCTCCTGGTTTTGAGTATAAGTATATATTCTCTTGCATAAAAACTTTTTAAGCTGATGCTACTGCCGATCCAACATCCAACAACACACCATATTAATATTCCACCACACCATCTATTTACAAACCAAGTTTTTAAAGCCCATATACTTTAATATAGCATATTTCCTGGCGCTGTAATCTTGACGATGATACGTATAAACAGTCCATCCATCCAACAATTTCGAGTTGAGCCACTTGCTTGGTTGTTTGGTGGAGCGTATCATAAATACTAAAGCCCGTCTTGTCTGTCGTTCCAAATAACCAAAATACGTGGCAGTAGTAAACTTTCCCGGGATCTGGTCTGCTGTGCTGATAATATTATTTTCTTTTCCTTTTTACCATGTGTGTCGTATCCGATCTACTTCGATCCAATTTATCGTTTTTTTGGGAAAGCCGTATGTGCATATAAGGAGTAGGTGTGCGGCAGCATTATTGCATATTATTTACAGATAAATGTAAAAGGCTTTACTTGTCGTGCTGTAAGATAGCTGATAGTACACGCTGCACACAAAATGCCGCGCTCCGTCACTCCGATTTTGTTTTTTGATTGAGATGCCTCTGTGCGTGGGATCTCGTTGTGCTCAACAGGCACCTAAATACAAGCAGACCACAGGCCAAGGTACTTCTCATTGGCAAACATGCATCTGAAATAAAGACTAAACACGTCTTTCATCATCAAAATTGTACATGAACACAACGACTAGAGTATCAGCACGGCACTTTGAATTTTGAACATTGGTTAAAAACATGAGTGTGTGTGGCCATTGCCATGTAACAACCACTGTAAAAGCTCAATGCTTATGAACAAACATGCAAGCATAGTGAAAATTACCTATTCAGCATACATCTTTAGTTTAGATTTTCTCTGAAAAACTGTGACAGTTAAAAAAGTTTCTAAAGGGAGGCACCAGCAGACATTCATGCCATAACAGATCCCAATCCCAATACTCCCTTCTTCTTTTTGAAATACAAAAAAAGTTTTTAGTATGAACTCTGGCCCTGCTTGCCACTACCACAGAATTGCTACTGCTATGATGACAAGATGAAATAGAAAAATTCTCTTACCTCTTGTCTCTCTCCTTTTTCTCGATAGCTTGTTACTGTCGAATGACTGTGTTGTTGTCGTTTGCTGATGTTTTCTGAGCTGGCAAGAAGCAGCATGTCACAAAAACGGGTAGTTTTTCCCTGTAACGGTCTCTGTTGGTTGTTGTGAAAGCGAGTCTCTCGTCTTTCTCCTGTCTTTGTTCTTCCATATTACTCCTCATCTTTTTCCTATCGTGTGTGCCTGACACTGCTGACACTTCCACTTACTTTAAGCTTTATTGAGATACATAAGCAGTGAAAGAGAGCAAAAGTATATATTCCTGGGATGAAAATGAAATAACTTTTTCCCTTGTATTAAGTAGTTGCTGTTCTGCTTTACTTTGCTCAGCTAACTAAAAAAGACTCATGCAAGGAAATGATGTTGTTATTGCTGCTGAATATCTTCAACCCATTTAAGTTTCGTTAGTGTTTAAGCACGTGGATAAAAGGAGAAAGGAAGGATATAGAGAGTTAAGCAGTTGTGGAAGCAAAAAATGATGTTCGAATGCTGTCGACTGTCGACCCTCTTGTTTTTGCAGTTTTATACGTCCTTCTTGAATGACTTATATATATATCACTTGGATATTTTTTCGTAGCTCGTTGTCGCCTGTTGTGGTTTTTCTTTATTTTGTTATCATACGTAGGTATGTTTATGGCTTTTATGTGAGAGAATGTAGTGAAAAGTTTTTCCCAAAACATAAGAGAGAAAACGAGAGGGTAAAATCTTTTACTCCGAATCTTTCTCAGTGTCTCGTCATTTTAAGACGTTTTTCTTAATTAGAAAGTCAGAAGTTTGTTTAAAGCTGAGAGTTTTTTGTGCCCCTTTTCTTTGTGAGCCTTGTTTTGACTAACGAGTACTAGTACTAGGAGAACACCCTGCTGCTGTATGTTGTTATAATTTAGTGTTTTCAGAGCTGGAGAGAAACACAGGAGGCGAACTCTCAAGTCATTTTCCTGAGCGTACTGAATGAATGAAATTAGTAAAAGCATACATACTGAAAATGTTTACAACATAGCATGGCATAATAATTCATTATATTTTTGCAAGTCAAATCAATGCATCATTTAATAATGGTGGCAAATGAAAATTTATGTAATGTAAAGTTGACTCCACAGGATAAAATACTCAAATTATACATTAATGAGGGAGGGTGTGGCCATTTATTTATTTTTTTGCCCCGCTGAGTTTGTGGTGAAGGGCGGGCAGAGTAATAGACAATGTAGTATGCATTTTATGGTTATCGTTTTAAAACTCGGCTTTTGTATCTAGTAGTACAAGGCGAGCGCTTCCTTCTGAGATACTGTCTAATTTTCTCGCCTAATTGTGTATCAACTCTGGTTAACGTTAACTTTAACATATTTATTTCTCTATATTTTTCAATATTTAAATAACTACATCACACAATGCTGAGCTCATTAAAAACGTGTTTTGAAATAAGTGAAAGCAGAAGTCAAGGAACGTGTGCTTTTGTGCGGAGAAAGTTCTTATCTTTCCACCAATGCCCGAAAACACAAAACGATTGCCTTTTCTCTTTGAAATAAACCCCTAACTGTCGATGTCATTTAATTGTGCCTTTGTTTTATTTACTTTCTTTCTCTCTGTTCTCGGTATTTATAAAATTGTAATATACATCTATCTGAGCTATATTGTATAATGTAATAACTGCAACTACCTCCATGCTTTTGTCAGCACTTGGACAGTACTGCAGGACCAAGGAGTTTAAATAGAGGATGGCACATATTATCAAGCATTACCATACTATAAAATGTTTTGAGAATATAAGTGTCATCTCTATTTGTTTATAGTTGTTACGCTTCCTCTTCTTGTCTAATGCTCAATATTTGCGCTTGTGCATGTTTACTTTTCCGTTCATTTTGGTTTTCCTTTGATCGTAATGGACTTTCACATTTACCACTTCCCTTGCCTTGTAACATTAGTCCCTATGGTTGCTGTTCCGTTTTTATCATGGGTTTCGTTCTCTATATTTACTGCAATGTTAGTCCTGTTTGATGGTATACAGATATATGAGTTTGACAGTGTATGCATACAATATGCCTACCTATTTGTCCTCATTTTAGAAGTAAACAAATTTAGCGTACCAATATTTAAATAACTCTGTAAGATTGAGAATTATACACGGTTAGGTAACATTGAGGTCAGGTGGTATACATTCATATAAATTTTAAGAATGCTTAAAAGAATCTATTAAAATTGAGTACACTAAAAGCAATTTTGTCATGTATTATGGTGCGACAGTAAGTGTTAATCCTACTAGTTTTATTTTTAGTTTAGTGTGCAGCAAGGTTTTCTTATATAGAAGCTAAAGATTAAGACATTAATGCATTATTTTAGACTCTTGCACGTTTGGATTGTAGTGCACGTTAAGACCCATATCTGAATAATAGTGATCTATAAAGTCATTTTATTCGGACCAGTGATGAAGAGTTGTGACATGCATCAAAAGGCTTTGTTTCTTTTGTGTACTTTCTAACACAAAGTAGACGCATTTGTAATTTATACTTATTATGGTACAAATTCCTGGTAGGTATGATTTTCCATGTTACAATACCAGAGCGCTACTACTATATCGTGTAAAAATTTCAGTTTTTTTGTTGTCATTTGTCAGCATTTTCTAATGAACTTGACGCGTCAACATTCATTTTCTTGCATGACGTTAATTTCTAAATTGCTACAAAAAGTTATGCTTTCATCAATACCCTTGACAAGCATGGTTTCTACTACCCATTAACGTCAAAAAGCTCAAAAAGGATTGAAAATCAGTGCAAGTCTCAACATAGTGTATGCTACCACTCAAAAATATTTTTGAAATGATGAAAAGGATAACGTCGAGGCATACCATATCCGCCTAGTACATTACTACATTGTTTGCTCAACTGAACCCACACACATCCTTGACTACTTATCTCCGGGAAAACGAGACAAGATTGATAATAAAAGCCTTGCTGCTATTGTTGTTTGGCTACTGATGTGATGTAAAGATGATGGCGGAGAAAGTGGTGCTGATGGTACCACTAAGACTAATATTACGTTGTTTTAGAGCCTGTCTTAAAAAATAAAGAAAACAGCACATTATGGAATCTGATAGCGCGTGTCTTGCTTTTTATTCTTTTTTTTCATCTAGCCTGGTTGAGTCTGTATTCTCTATTCTGCGTTTTTTTCTGGGTTTCTGCTTGGAAGCCACTATTGCTACCTTGTTCCTTTATTCTTTTGTGTAGAATATTCTTCACGTCTATCCCTCATTAGTTTCCATTCAAGTCAACACACATACAAAGTGTAATAAAAAGGCTGTCTTCATTATTACTCCTTTTCATCGCTTAAAAACACCAAAACTTGGGAAAGTTTCTGGGTGCTTCTATTGTTCGTGTTTAGAGGCGTACGTATGTTGAAACTATACGAACAAACGATGACGTCCATTTTATTAGATGGTAGTTTGGTTTACGGTTTACCAGAACTTAAAAAATAAATACAAATACCAGTCAACCAAACTACACTATTACTAGCCATAGCTATTGACTAGGAGTAAGAAACCAGTGCCTTGTTATATCTAATTTTTTGATGAAGTCATAATGTTTTCTTGTGTAGTTCCCTCATCGGTTTGCTCTGTATAAAAATGATACTAGTCGATTTTTTCATGTCAAGTGATGTGAGTCAAGAGGGATGATGGAGATTTTATGGAAGTTGATGCTGATGATGACGATGATAATCATGATGATGATGTAGATGTTTGTCTTCCCTAAGGACTTTTTTATCAAAAAATCTCAGTAAAACTACAAGGAAAAAACTTGAGTAACTTGCTGGTACAAGGGAAGACGGAATGTTAAATTGTAATGGGATGGTCCTGGTTGTAAAGCTAACTAAAGCACACAGCTGCTGAAAGCGTTCATAGTCAAGTTAAAAAATCTACTGTGTGGTTTTAATATGTTTGTTTCCTACTCATCTCTGAGCAAAATATCAAAGCACATTCTGCATCATCTTGTTGATGTATCACAAGAGGAAAAACGCTGAGATTCTCCTGCTCGTTAGGTGCGGGAAACGGAAATTTTCATGGTGACTTTTTAGTAGCTATTTTTTCCTTAAAGAGGAGAGCGGACTTCTGAAGTAGGGTAGAGGAAGAAGATGGGGTGTGTTGTGCTCACTGTATATACCTCTCCTCATTGCCATTCCTTGGCATCAAACGTTAAGCAAGGCGAGGCACCCAGGAAAAAAAGGAAAATTCATATAAGTTAATGATTATTAATGGATTTATCCGCTCCACTTGGTCGCTCAAAAATAAATTACTTCTTTAATGACCTTACACTCACATATGGCAATTTTCATTTTGATAACTGCCGTGAAAGCATAGAATGGAAGAGAGAAGATGATGGGTTGTTTGGAATTTATAAATGATGATGATATTTGTCATGCTTCATGTTTCTTCTCTCCATCTCCAGCTTTTTCGATTGTTACAGTTGTGGTAAAAGAAGACGTAAAATCATAGACAAAGTTTTGTGTTCGTCTAGTTTGTACAAGACTTTTCTCTTTAAAATAATGAATAAAACACATTATTACTTTAAAAATATAGAAACTTTGCAATGATACTCTTTCCCTTCATATGTCTATCTACAGCTTTCAGTGATTATTTTGCCTTTTGTAAATTATAACCAAAAACCGCAAACTTATTTTGCCAAATTGGTTTTCTGATAACAATGCAATAGGACGTGTAGGGGTTTCCTTTGACTTTTCAACCCTGCTGGGAGTGTATATACCTCCTTTCCTTGGCAGCTGTTTTAAGTAGTTACTTAGAACAAACTGTATAGAGACAATATGCTCGAAAGAAACTTACTGCAATAATTTTAATTTGGGTTAATTAGAGCATTTTCTCTCGGTTATATATTTTCTGTTTTATGAGGTTTCACGATGTATTTAGACTATGGAAATGATGATAAAGACAGTGATGATGATTATGTTTTTGTTGTGATGTTGGCAGGAATCAACCATGGGCCCGTTGTTGCTGGAGTTATAGGAGCACAGAAACCTCAGTAAGTCAAGCTAAAACAAGTCATTTTAATAATAACAAACTGCACAAAAACAACGAAATAACTACCAACCAAAATGACATGATGTATAGCAGCATGCTGGTAGTTCACACTTTCTCTTTCAAGCTGATTTTCAAGTGTGTCATTTTCACACTTTGCTGGAGTCATTTTAAGAAGCCCTTTTCTGTAATTAGAAAATTCAAAGCGACATGCTTTCATTCTGCGAGGATGGTAGTTGTTTGGTTCTTAGGTGGCAAGTTGTGTTGTTGGCTTTGTGTATGAAATGAGATGACTTGATGTGGTTTTCTGTCATCATTTCATTCTCCATACCACCACCATCCCCTTTGCTACGCCCATTTCCCCCTGTCTCATTTCAATATGTACAAACTTAATGGTTACAAGTGAAACTTTCTCTTTCAGATACGACATTTGGGGCAACACAGTTAACGTGGCGTCAAGGATGGATAGCTGCGGTCAACTCAATCGAATTCAGGTACGCAAACACATCTTTATTATATTGTATATTTACCCTTTGTTCGATTTCAGAGTGGAGTGGGTAAAGTTTAATCATGGGCTTTTCGGTTTCCATTACCAGTTTGGGTGTACCTTCCTTTTGATTTAACCCACTACTTTGTTTGCAAAGTATAAACAGGGAAAAGGATCTAAAGGATTGAAAAACTACAAATTAAATTTAATGTGAAAACTCATGACGTTTTGAAAGGGCTTGGGTAGGGCTTCTCATGACGAAGAAATGGATCACAATGTTGATGCATATTTTACAAATTACAATAATATATGGCTATTATATTTCAGTCGTGGATATAACGTGTATATATGGGACGGGTACCCAATCCAACCCTGCGCGGTTATAAGTATTTATTTACTTTCCAAACTCTTTGTACTTTGCTTTCAAACAAACGTTGTTTGCTTGCTCACAAATACATGACGTCCTCCTCTACTTTTTTCTCTCTGTAATATTACCGTGTGAGCTCAAACGATATATAGCACTAGTAACGTAACAACATTCAGTCAGTGGTATTATTACATTAGATCCCATTACACTTTTCAATTTCGTCACTTTCTCTGCTCTTTTTTTACTCCCTGTGATTTCACTTCTACTACTACGACTACTCTTTGCCTGCCTCACAATTTTTGCTTCATCTTTGCTCCATTTTTATTACAACGACTTGTGCAAGCAATAAACTCGTGTGTCTCTACTCTACTAACCATCAAAAGTATATCGTCTCTCACGAACCGAGCGAAAGCAGACGCACACCCTTAAGCCTATTGAATTGCAACACATTATCCTTTTATTCCAAGACAGAAAAGTCACAGGGAGAAGGAAAGGACAGAAAGATGAAAACTTTTTAAAACCCTCTAAAAATTGACTTATTGCTCTAGAAAAGTAAAAAGCTAACAAGTCAAAAACTCTTAGTCAGAAGCTTGCTGCTTTTCTGCTGTGACTGCTTTTTTGTCTACCACCAGAGAGGAGCAATAGAGAAATTGTATATAAAAAGATGAATCTTTCTGTAGAGTGGAGTACAAAAAATTATGGAGGAAAATCAAAGGGGAAGCAGAGGAATCAAAAAGTGCACAACCCTTAATGTCATAAAGACGCTTTAATTCCCAAACTTGCAAAAATGGATGGCATATTATATAGAGTTCATAAAAAGGAAGGACGAAAGGGAAAAGTGTATTAAAGAAAATGAAAAAAAACGTAAAGAAATGAAACTGAAAAGTCACTCGACGACGGCACCATCATATATCTCCGATTCCTACATGCTAAAAATACTTTGACATTATTAGTAATATTATGTTTTTAAGTCTACAGTTAAAGCATTGAAAGGATGTTAACAATGTCGAGACTTTTGATTGGGTTAAGTAACAACATGTATATACTTTCTTTAAGAAAAACCAGCCTTATGTCTGTACAATTCTTTAAGACTTCTTAAAACCAGAGTTTCTTTACATTTTATTCACTTTTCAGTAGTACTAATAACGTATTATTATCATTTTTGTAAAGACGAAATGGCAATGGAAGGTATGTAAAAGAGAATGCTTACACAGATTTTAGGGAGAAATCCAACAGCTAACAGGAAACCAGGGTGAAAAAGAATAAAAAGTGCCGATCCATCATATTTCCCCTTTGGTCTTCTGTTCTTTGCTCTCTATGCACATTATAATACTACTTTTACTTAGATTGGGAAGCTATAAGCAAAGCGTTCCTTGTTACATTAAACTTTGCTGAATCAACGCACATATTTTTTCCTCCTTCTGCCGTGTGTGAAGTGAATAAGCACAATATTTTACATGATGTCTTTCAGCAAAATATTGCATTGTCTATTATTATTTTGTCATATACCATTACTACAATTCCTTTTTGTAAAGAGTTCAAGTCTGAATCCAAAAGGAATGGTTTGCTATTTTTAGTAGTAAAGGATTGGAGGAAAGCGACTCAAACTGGAAGTAAAGAAACATCTTATTACTCGTTTTGAATTTTGCTGCCTAGTTGTTAGTTTGCTTCACGTATTTCAAACAGTTATGTTATGTACTATTATTATTATAACCTGCATAAATATGTTTTTCTCGTAACAATAATAAGGAAACTGAGTAATAATAATATATTGAATACATGGAATTCGTTCGATTCTTTATTTCATTTTTATTTGTAACCTTTATTAAATATATCCATGTTTTTATGCATTCAAATATAGTCTACAAGTCAACAGCATGCTCATGCTGATGTACTTAGTAAAAACACTCTTCCGATCTTTCTTCTACATCTCTTCCTCCTTCACTTCCTCTTGGTCTAGCTCAGCGTTTCTCATCCACTAAAAATGGTGTGCTATCCATGAGTAAAGTTTGTTGAAGAAAAAACTTATTTATTCAGCCTTGCTTTTTCATTTACCAACCAGTAATACTCTTCTTTGTATAATATATCCCTGTTATTCTTATGATGAGCACACACAAAAACGGTGAGCGAAAAAAATGGAAGAAAGGAAGACAAAAAGGGAAAAAATGATTAGGCTTTCCTTTTTACTCTGCAAAAAATATGTATAGAATCATAAGGAAGGAATAAAGAAAGAAAGGAAAAACTGCTTTGAACTACAATCCCAATAATACCATAGTCATCATGAGAGTCAAAGCCAATACATACATTTATGTCTGTATATCGCATAAACGTATGGGAAATCTATTAGTAAAAATGGTAAGGGAAAGGAAAGCGCTTTGTATGAATGTGCATACTTCTTGCTTTTTGTGTGGTTTTCGCAGAAATAATATTATTTCTATTTTATTTCTCTTGTTTCCCTCCTCGACGGTAATTCTTCCTCTTCATCCTTTTCTCTTTTCTTTCTTTCTCTCTTTCTCTTGAGAACTACACACAAAGGGAAAAAGAAAGAAAAATATGAAGAACATGAAGAAAAAAAGAAGTGCTTTTTATTATGGGAATAAGTGTATGTGTGAGTATGAACATTAGAGAGAAAACAGAAAATTTGTGCATGCCACCTGGGTCCTTTTTATTAAGTTTTCTCTTAAGTTACTTCTTTAACCCTTTTTAGTTTAACGGGATTTTGTGTTGCCTTGTTCTCTCAATTTTCTTTCTGTTAGATATGGGCAATACTTTTACTACTTTCAGTTCACATAGTACGTATTCGGTTCATCATCATCACGTGAATAGCCAATTCGTTTTGCAAAACGTATAGTATAGGGTATAAAATGAGTATATATAAAATTCTGAATGGCCCTTTTGCTTAAGAAAAATTATTATTATGTCGATTTGTGCATTATTGGTTTATTGGAAGGGATTTCATTTTTTCAATAATTTCAGGTCACTGAAGAAACAGCCAATTTGCTGACAGAAGCTGGCTTTGAGCTGGAATGTCGGGGTCCCACCTATGTAAAAGGGAAAGGAACGTTGACAACTTACTTTGTGAGAACACCTTTTGACACCAAATCCGAAATAAGTAAGTAAAAGCAGTTGTTCACAGACGGCATATCAGCAAAGGCGAAGCAGCACATACACACCTTTAAAACCTTACGATACTATGCGGATATTTATAAAACGGACGGATGGACTGTATGCACACACTCCACAGCAGTCAGTCACATAGGAATACAAATTATGCAAGGGAGATGAATAAAGTGGAGAGGCGAATTAACAGCTACAATGTGACAGCTGGAATTTAATTACAGTTTATTAGTATTTTCAACAGAGGCGTAAATAGAAAATAAAAAATAGTTTTAGTCGGAGAGAAGCTGAAAAATAGACAATCTATAAACTCATGCCGAGCTAACTATAAGTTAGTGATTTATAAGTGATCAAATATATGCATATAGCCATGAATATTCATCTGAGCGTACGCAATAGTCCAACGAAACAGGTTTAATTATTTCCGCAGTTTTACTTTAAAATTGTTTTTGTTTTCGGTTTTCAGAGTAGGGTGAAATGTCAGGCTAATTAGTTCAACAGACTGCGTTAAAGGTATATTGTATACACTAAATGGGACAGGTGAAGAAATGTGTCTGTTGAAAATCACTTACTAATTGCTAGACTTTCGATTCCCTACTAGGTATATTTCAATTGAAGAATCCGTAATATTTCATCCATGTGTTTCCAATTTGAAGGTGGTTCATGGGTAAAATCAAAATTTTCACTTTACTCACTGCCATTGTTTGGACGAACTTGTGACTTTGAATCGTAGCATTGCTTTGGTTCATACCACATTCTATTTGAAACCTATAAGTTTTACATGATCCTGCAAACAATATGGGGAAAGCTAATTGCGAAACATCTAATAAATACCTTTCTTTATTTCAGTTTTCAGTATAATTAGTAAAGGGATTTGTCTAACCGAACTGTATTTACCGTCGTTAATGATATATTCATACTATAGGTTATAGTATGTGGTGTAAAAGGAAACAAACTACGCTTATATATGTAGCATTATATATAATTAACATTCAGTTTGTAGAGAAATTACAACAACAGCTCTATTTACCGAATAAAAACAAAAATAAAATATCTTTGGAAAAGGTGCAGCTAAAATCTACAAGTCTGGAAGATACTCGATATAGGTACTTTATTAAAAAGTTGAACGTAGCTAATTAGATGAAAGTTAATTATGGTGCCAGATGTTACTTGATTGAACTGATTGAGCTTGGTAATTCAAGCACATGTTGTATAAAGCTTTGTTCAATTGCTACTTACTATTTATTGATAAAGAATACAACTATGTCAACCTCCCCCAATACTACGACAAGGAAAGACAAAAACATGTGACATTGTTGAGACAAATAAAACTCCATTTTTAAACCTACAAAGAAAACTTTGATTCAGTATATTGACTTTAGCGATAATTGACATTTTTATTACTAAGGAAGGTAGATCATTGAACGAAATAGTGTATATATTTTTCTTTCGTGGCTGGAGATGGAGGAAAATCTGGTGGAAAGGGATATGGGGAAATATATTGGGAAAAGGGAAAAGCTTTTTTATTTTCCAGAGAGATCTGATCGTTGGAGTTTTAACCTTTTTTGTTATTACTATCATTATCAAGCAGACTTTTATAAAGTTGTAGTAAGGATGATGATTCAAGGAAAAGGAAAAGAAAGTATTTATTAAGGACTAAGTGTAATGTACCTTCAACTTTAGAGAAATGTAAAAAGTTATTTATTTTATGAAAAAAACTTTACCTGAAAACAAACAAGATGATCGTAATGAAAGATAGTATATTTGGCTCAGAATATGGATGAAAAAGTTTATTTGTGAAGTAGGGTATAATTTTTGTATATATACTGGCACGATACAACCCGGTAGCTGTAGTAAACCTAGGTACAGACATACACTATAATTAATGGCTTTTTGGGCATTACGTTTTAAACTTTGACTGAAAATATTGAAACTTAGCAATCGAAGAGGTAGCATAATAAGCTTTCTTTTCGATAAAAGCACTTATATTGTGAATTTCATTTTTATTAGCTACAAATTAGCAATCAAACTGTAAGAAACTAATTTTATTTTTATTCTCATTCCGCTTTCAACTTTTAATGACTTTTAATGCAACACAAGCACTAGATTACACTGATACGTATAAAATGATACAAAATGGGGTTCGTTGCTGTTTTTTTTTTCATTTTATTTGTCTTTTACACGTGGTACATTGTACCAAAGTTGCTTTTTATAGAATTACAAATTATATTTTTATTACTTTTCAGTGGAGTGTTCTTCGTAAAGATAAATCTGTTGTAAATTTAAGCGCCTATTAATAATTGGCATTTAATGCGAATTGGCTGGTACATGTATTATATAAAAAGTATACAATAAATGATACTTTTTAAATTTTAGACTATACCCAGCTTGAGTATGTTTAGTAAAATCATCGTCATTGCTGAAAGTTTAAAAAAGAACATCTTGAACATCTATTGTATTCCATTAAGCCGTTTTCCGAATTGTGCTTGTTAAAATAAGGTTTTTTCAGCATAAAAATACACAACTCGTATTTAGCGACGACAATCAACAGTCATAATAAAATGATGAAGTAACTTGCTCGGATGTCGTAACCTTTGATATGAGCTAAATTCGAACATGCTACGATATCTTCCTTTTACAATTAAGTGAAGAGTATTTAGTTTTAAAAGTTGTATGTGTTCGTTAAAAATAACAATACACATTTGCTAAGCAGCTTGAAATAATTGGACACGCCGAAGTGTGTGGGTGAGGTTCAGAGATTCAACAAGAGATTCTTCATTTCGCAATATCAAAATTTTACATGAATGAACTCAAATTTTCATGAACAAATTCCAGTGTAGAAAAAACAACGTCGAAATTCAAAATGGTCCTTTGTAAATTAAATATGTCCAAACGTGTATTTATTCACGCATATTTTTATGAGTTAATTAGTAAGCAAGTGTTAAAAAGATGTGTGTAGTTCTGCAAGACAAGCTGTATATAGCTAATTCTCAGACAGAAAAATATCTGTTGAACTATCCTTTATATAATTATCATAATAAGCATCTGAGCACTCACGTAGATAGTTAACTTAAAATTGATGTGAATCAAGTGGAGTTTTCCATTACCCCATATCATAATTATTGCATTGTTTTACTAGCAAAATTGTACAAAATGATATTCAAAATACAAGATACATTTTCGTACTCTCATAAAAATAGTAGAAATTTACTACATGAGGTTATATGTGTAAGTACTCCTGTGTACTCTATCCCGAATTACACTGCACATCACATTTCTTCACTCTCTTATGTTTATGACAGCATTGCCGTATGTTTTTCCTGGCGTAGTAAGAACTTTACATGTTCATAAAGATTTTCATCGACTAATGTCATGTGAAAAAGCATTTTCTGTCTGTCTAGCTGTCTCCTTCTGTAATACGCGTTATAAACTAGTTTATTTATGACACGTCCTGCATTTCGCATCATCATCATCCTTTTCTTCATCGTATATAGTAAACACGGAAAAAATTGCAACCTGTATTTACGTAACATTGCAACAACACATTTAAAAAACTGGAAAGCAACTAAAGTTTAATAACGGTAGTAGTAGTAATAAGATCCATAATTAAAAAATAGGGAAATTTTGAGCATAACGAACAAAAATGTTCAATCCCAATGCTTCTAGTGTACATGCATCGTCTGGTTTTACGATTGTAAAGCTAATAAACCGTTACAAAATGGGTTCAACAACGTTACAGTTCCAAGCATCTTTTTCTCTACTGCACACGGTTATGTCATAATAATGTATTTTGAAAATGTCGAAAATATTACCCTAAAACATTACGTCATGTAGTTTATAGCTTAGTCACATATTACCTAGAGTAGACTTAAGCTTTTTATTTCAAGTGATCAAGTAAATCTTTAATTCACACTAAAAATGTAAGAATAAGTATTTTTAACAGGGCATTACCTAAACTGAGAATCAACTTCTAAGAACTTTCCTAGTTTAGTTAGCATGTACAGTGAAGTTAAAAATAGGCATAACGAAATAATACACGAAATGGCAGCATAATACAGAATATTTCACTATTTAGAGTTTAATGTATGCTAAAAGGCTTTATACTGGTATATATGTTTCTCTTTTAAACGTATAGCTGTAAAATAACAATAATTGTAACGTCTAAAGCGAGTAATTTATAATGTGTAAATAAGTATATACAGATGTAAACAATACGAGGTCATTTAAAGTTGATAATTTGCTTACTCGCCTAATTGTGAAGTAGAGGATAAATATTTTGTCGTTCCTTAGCAGAAACGTTGGGTAATTTGACTTGTTTTCTTTCTTGAAAGTTACCTTAATATGATGAAAGTCTGTTTTGCAATGGAAAAAATTGTAACAATAATGAGCAGTACACATAAATGTAGATTGTACATGTTAATAGGTTTACTTTAGCATTTATAAATTACTACTGACTATACAATCTAAAGCTGATAGAAGTTTATGTCCGTTGTAATAATGTCATATTATTGATACTCTAAATGTACAATTACTTGTTATGATATGGATTGCGTAATTGCAAAAGTTAAACTTTCATATATGCTTGTTATGAATATGAAGTTCTTGTAAAATATTATCCACTGAACCATTCTACCTGATTTTGCAAATGTTGCAAAAGAAGTTATTGATGAATAAAAGAGCGAATTAAAAAAGCAATTGTTGTATGTTGTGTTAAAATTTTTTTGGTGACCTGTCCTGGAAGATGTTGATATCATTTTTATTCGAGGAAATAAGTTGCGTACATGGATAAGTTCATGTTTTACTACATGCATCACAAGAAGGGGGAAGCAGTTTAGAACAAGAAGAACAGTAAAATTACTCCCTGGTGTATTTTTTCGTAGTTGTTACAAGATTGGCATACGACGAACTTGTTCCCAGGAACCAAAAAAGAAGGAGGAAATGGCAGTTTTTAAATAAAATATAAGTAGCTAAACTCGAAGCTTGGGCTTTTAAGATAAAAGATGTTTCTATTACTACTCATTAGCCATAAAGAATTGCATTATCAGCATAATATTTTTCACTTCAACATTATTCCTTTTGCCTGTATCAACGTAACTACTGTTTTGATTCATTCAAAAAATACATACAAAACAAGCAGTATAAACAAATTTCTATTAACCTCTATTAAAAAGTAATATTAAAAAGAAAAATTACAGGTCTATGTAATTACATCCAGATATATAATTTGTAAGTATCACTCTTTTGGTCCAAGATGTTTTGTTTCTATGTATCTAGGTCATTTTTGCGATAAAATTCTTTTATCGACAAACGTTTTACGTTGATGTGCAACGTAAGAACCGGGAACACTTAATTTATCTAATTTGAAGTTTCTGTCTGGTTTAACCTTGTTTGTTTGAATTCTTAATTTTTGCTCTAATTTGCATAGGATGATTGAACCTTGTTAAAATTTATCAAAATGAATTATGAAAATGAATTGATACATTTTCATAAAAACCTTGTTTTGATAAATTATTACATTTTTAATTAGCTTGAACTAGCTTTTCACAACGAACCATGAATATTTCCCAACTTGAGTTCCCAACTTGATATTTAAAAAATAATTGCCTTATATAAAAATGATATACACACAGAAAGAACTAATATATTTTCAAGTTGCTAAATTAAAGTGCGAATTAAAATTGACTTTCCTCACGAATGCATTCAACTGCATGCAAATTTGATGTCATTAACAAATAGAGACAAGTGTGATAAATCTACCGGCTAATGGACTTACACTATTCCCAGAACAACATTACACAACTCAACTTGAACAGTGTAATTAATGCTACAAATTTAGAGTGGTGCGGGTTATTTGCTATTTGTTATTTGCGAGTTTTTATTGGTTGGTTTTCACGTAAATCAAACTAGCCGATATTTTCGATCACTAACAAAAAATGGATTTATATAAGATAGTGTTTTAGTGATATATATTCATTTATTTGTCTTGTTTTACGCCAGAAAATGAGTTGCATTAAATAAAGTCTACAAAAAGTAAGGGGAGCTTGGTAGCAGACCTTGTGTATGGTGAGATTGATAGTAAGTACTTTCATATCACCATTTGAACATTCACATTTTCTAACCACGAATGCATGTCATACACGGGAAAAGCAGTAGCAGTAAGTCTGAGCCGGAGTTGGAGAGTCTGTGTTATGTTGACTGTTGAGTACTATCGTTGTCCTTCTTCTTTTATACTGCCATCTCCGTCATCGTCATCAGAGATGAATATTATTATGCTTTTGAGTACTTTCTTGGTTTTAAGCTTCTTATTATGAATTCCCCTGTGGATTTACATATGTGCTGGCATAATACTTACCAGCTAGCAAGGCTGCATTCAACGTTTTACTACTTTTCTATGCAGGAGTAGTAGCACTCTTCTCTTTTCCATCATCTATCTGGAAGCAATTTCAAAGTGAATGGACTGTCTAGAAATTGGAAACTCAAACAGAAAGAGACAAGAACAAGAGACCAGAGAGATGGTGCGACACAGGGAAAGTGAGAGAAGAACTGTTATGGCAGAGATTTTGCACTACTCCCTCTTTATATTTTACTACTTCCACTCCAAACCGCTTTTGTCAAGCACCAAACCCAGCTTTAAATTCTCCCATATTCTAAAAGCAAAGCAAACCTTATAATGTCGTGGTTTTATAGGCATAGACAAACATGCCGGATAAGTTTTGGAGAAGCTCTAACTGCGAGAGATGGGATGTTGATGACATGCAAAAGAAGACTTTTCTTGTTGGGAACATTCATTCATTCATGCAAAGTAACTGACTGACTGGGAGTTCAGAATACGAAGAGTGGCTGAAAGGAAGGAAGGAAGTAATGTTTGCAAAAGAAAAAAACAGGTCTAATCTCTTGAAAAGAATATTTTTACATACTTCGACTTCTCTTTACGATGACACCACAACGAAACGGTTTTTTAACAGATATTTTTCTGTAAACTTGGTATATACCAAGTTACTTTCATTATAATAGCTATGCAAGGCGAGACGAGAAAAATTCTGTAAAAATACAAGAGTACAAAAAAGTACAGAATTTCTTGCAGCTGTGTGTGGGGTTTGCGTTTAGCTTGACATAATACTTTTACTACCATATTATTATGATATTTTTTTATGTTTTATGATGAACAAAATATGGGTAACTTTTTATGTTGAAAATCTGCACTATTTAATGTAGTTTTTAGCATTATTGGAGATTTGTGAGAATGAGTGGAGATTGTGGGTGGGTAGATAGATTTTGGTTTAGAGAAACACCAGCGGTATAACATCAATCAGTAGTCGTGTGCATGAATACGAGAATGGGCTCTGCAGCCCTAAAACCGTATGTAAGTGAAAACTGAAGAGCTTATGTATAGCCTCTCATCCTCATTACCGTTTATCGTTGCCCTCACAAAAAGAAAACATGCATGCTCATATTAACGGAAGTCGAAAGGAACCTACAAACGTGTGCTAGCTATTTTTCGGAGAATATCTTTTAAAAACGATAATATGCACATGAAGACTGGCACAATGAACCAGCTAACCTAAGTCGTGTAGAGATGAGCAGAAGCAGGACATGATGAGGCATACCATCGCGAGGAAAAGCGAAAGCATAGTAGCATCAAAGATCACCGAGGAGTGAGATCAACCAAGCCCTACACATTTTGCTATCATATCTTTAGCCCTATTTGAGGTCTAGTGGCAAAAATCCCACACACATGGATCATAACTCATTCAAACCTTTCATCACTTTCCCATTAAATCGCTCAAAGCGCTTTGGATGATGTAACACATGGAGGATATATTCATACTCGAACTTGCTTTTAACCCAACTCAAAACTCAGCGGATTTGTTTTTATCTTGCTTTGGGCTTCTGGGTGATATAATACGATTTCATGTAGCTCTTTTGTCTGTTTTGTACATCACTTAAAAATTGGACAAACGTAAAGGAGAAATGCTGCTATTTTGTAAACTTGCAAATAATACCCTTTGAATCATGAAGCTTAAATTGTCAAACGTAACGAGTATTTGTAAACTTGTTTTGCTAATAGAGTCTCTTTAAAAGATGCTAAATCTTTATACAGTGCGTTGCTGAAAATGGTTACAATACAATTCGGTTCCTAAAGGAATTTTGTAAAAATCAATCTCAAGTTAATGGAATTTCTATTAGTACCATTCAAAACAAAGATACAAAAGGTAAGATGGTACGCTGTTTGTTTTTACTTACTTGTGCTGAGCAGATCTTACAGAAAGCAGCAAAATTGCCTTTTTGTCAGAAGGTAAGCATGAGACCATTTCCTGTAAATTGTGTATCAGAAGCATTTCCGGAATTTGGAATTTGAACCTTCTTCGAGGAATGTCTGTGTATAAGCGATAATATAAACGCAGTTCCATAAAGTAGTAACATACTCGTCAGGGAAAACGTGCCTTTCGGTTCCGTTTCTCAAACAAATTCGCATCGTCAAAAGAGAAAAACAATTGTTCTCATTATGCTAAACTTTTACTTTTGACAGTTGCAGATTATTATGCTGTTTATGATAGATAAATGGATAGATAACATTAGAAAGTTTTAATACTACCCAGTTTCTTCATTATTATGATTGTAATTATCATCTCATCACCAGCTTTAGTTTTGAAACAAAGAAAATCATTATAAATAGCGACGTTCTGTCAAAGTTAGTTTATATAACAACACAATGAGTTTAACAATAGTTTAACAGCTTTGAAAAACTGTAATGCAATGATGATGGGAATAAGGTTCGTGCTTTGTACTATATAAACTTTTCTGCCTATACTTTTCACTACAGTCATATCTCACTTTTAAAGTGCTTTTCGACTGAAAAAAATCATCTTTTCCCACTTTCTCTTTATCATCTCGTTTTTGCATGCTAAAAATGTATGGAGACAATTCATTATTCTCAAGTAAGAAAAGAAACTATGTAGTGAAATCAATAGTGGAATTAGTAAACGTAACATGTAACTTTTCTCTTCATGGTACTAGTACCACTTAGTCAGTAGAAAATGGTATATTTTTCGCTTTTTTCATTGACAAAAATATTAAGTCAACGAGCATATACTTGCAGCGTCATCCTGCTAACAATGAACACAAAGTGCAGAAAGCCAAGCTGGAGTTGAACCGCTTTCTTATACTTTCGTATACGTATTGAAAATGTTTCAAGCAGCAGCATTGGAATATGGAAGAAGAAAAAGAAGAAACGGTGAAAAGAGACAAAAGTGAGAAAAGAGGAGGGAGAGAGTCACAGAAAAATGGGAATGGAATGAGGAGAGGAGACGGATGGAGACGAAGAACAAGAGGGATCCCTTTATGAAGAAGCTTTCTCCTCATGTGACAGCTTCTCTCTTGTCACATTTCTTTTTTCTTTCACTCCCTTCTTCTTCTTCTTGCATGTCTTCTGAGTCGTCCTCATCGTTTTACTTGTTCACCAGAGTAAAGCCATTATTTCAAATTTCAGAGGAGGTTTTCTTTGTTATTATAACATGCTATAGATACTTGTACACTTCCAATATATTTTATATTTGCTTCTGCAAGCAATATTTTACAAAGAGCCCACCTTCTTATATGTCCAAGCATGAAAACAGTATGCTAGACTTACAAGAAAGAAGGAATAAAACTTCCCTTGTTTTGCCATTTCTCCCTCTTCTCTTTCAGTTTTTGATGGAAATTCCTACTGTTCGTATTTGATTTACAACGGCTACAAAGTTACATTTCATATATATGCAAGTTTTCTCTTAAAGAGGCTAAGTTTTCTGAGCTGGGTGGCTGGGGTTTCGTAATAGCTGGTACATGCTCAGCAGAGTGAGTAAAATGCATGCATTTTTCTCTTTGTCGTCGTTCTCGTCACAATCATCATCATCGTACGCATACCATAAGTAAAAAAGTATGAAACAAGCAGTAGCAGTAGGAAACCAAGCATATAAATGAGAATACATAAGCAAAGCAAGTAAAGCATATAGTGGAAGAAATGAGGAGTCCCTTTCTACTTTTCCTTCTTCGAACGTAACAATAATATTCGTCATTTTCCATTCCAATCTCTTTTTCTACTTGACAAGCCTTTTTAAAAGAAAAGAAGAAGAGAAAAAGGGAATGGAAAATGGAACTTATTTTATTTTTTCCTTGAGAAGAAAGAAGGAGAAATGGTTTGGTAGACTAAGTCACGCTGCACGATACTACATGCTCTTCTTTTTTTAGCTTGTTTGCAAGTGACTTTTTACCAGAAAAAAGAAGGAGCGAGAAAATGAGATGCCTTTTTCTTGATTCGTTTCTCTATAAACGATTTGTTTTATAGGTGATGTGATGATCATGTTGGTTCCCAAGAAATTATCATTTGCTACCAAATTTGTGTGTGAATGTGAGTTTGAGCAAAAGAAGAGACTTTCAAGTTCACTAGACACATCAACTATTATATTCCTTTATCATCATATTATCTGCTGCTTTCACCTCTTTTTGTTAGTTTTCAGTCGTGTATTGATATAAAAGAGGAGGGAGATGCAACATTGAGCCTGATCCTTATCTCATTTTTTATCCCAAACCCTTCATTTCAGAAGACACGAACGTAGTTAACATTCATAATATGTAGTATACCCAAATTATGATCATTATGCTAACTCGTAAAGATGAAAGTGACGATCCGCAAAAAATCGACACAAACCAAATATAGTAAGGCTATTAGTTATCAGTGATAATTTATCGCATTAAAACTAAGATAGAAAGTTTGGTAAAAAAAGACAGTATATAGTAACTGTACAATTCCAATACAAAATTAAAAACAGATTTACACTATGATACTACTACAAGTAAATTGAATATTAAATATACCACATGTCTCTTTTAAAATAAGGAAGGTAGTATAACTCTTGAAGGAAAGAGGAAAGATCTTTCAAGGTATAACTACTTTTGCAAATTGTAAAATCTCAAAATTTTAAGAAGAAACACGTAAACTTTCAATGATTTCTTGTAGACAAACAACTATTCCAGGCATCCCAAGCAACAAGAGGAAGAGCACTTTTTTAAAAGAATATAAGAACGAATAAGTGGGATAAACGAAATATGTATGAAAACAGACGCGAGTCGTAAAAGTTTCATTAACCAAAGCTAAATTGAGTATGTACATGCCTGCATTCATGGTTGTTGCTGTTCCGGTTTTCCAACAGCCTCAGAAGAAGGAACAAGGCATGGGTTAAGTGTGTAATATATTATTTAAAGCGTGTGTGGTTAGTTTACTATTTTTGTGTGAATACTTTTCATTTCATTTCCATCAGACAGCTTGCATATTCTCTCTTTTGAGCTTATGTGGCATGGCATTGGACTCCTTTTACCATTCGCATCTTTCCTGTCAGACATTTGCTTATCCTTCCTTGCATTTTCCTATTTTTTTCTTGTTTGAATGAAAGAAAGTAAAAGTGGCAGAGGAAAGACAGGATTTTTGTGAATAGTAACAACAACAGCCTGACCTGGATGTACTAAGCACAGAACACATGGTTTTCTTGCAGAATGTTATATTGGCCGCTGGTGGTGGCTATATATTATTCTCTTTTCTCTCCTCAGCTTGTGGAAAAAGGAACATAAAATCTGTTTTATGGTGGCAAATGGAATGCATCTCACAACAGAACCGTGCGAGAAGAGAGCAGCGTCTGGAATCTTCACAAAGATCTTTCCTTTTCTCGACATCTTTTACACTCTGCTTCTCTTTCTCACTCCCTCCCTTTTACTCTCATTCTTCTTTCTTTTTACAGGGTGAGTTATAGAGAATGAATGAATATCACACTTATTTCTCCTTGCACACACAAACCATTTTTGTATGTTTGGATGGTGCGATGCACAAGCGTATGTGTAACGCAACTAAACAGGCACTGATATCTTTAACAGCAATCTATTTATGTGGTGGTTTGAGATGATAATGATGGTGTGGTGGTGGTGGTGACCATGCAAGCACGCTGTGTGGTTTTATAAAAGTGTTGATAGTGGGAAAAATGCTACACCCATTATTATACTGACTTTTCAACATATCACATGTGCAAAGTTACTTAAATGGGAGTAATGATCGCATGGGTGTAGGTATACCATCTAAAATTGTACAGACGGTCAGCAATATATAGCTCCAGTTTCTTTTAAGCTTTCTTGTCTCAAAACTGTTTTCGGTTTAAATCTTAATGATGATACTGTGGAAGTGATAATGATGATCGTGATGGGCTGTTGCTCTTCTTGTTACATTTTTTTTATTTGTTTATGTTTTAGTACGCTTTCTGTGTTTGTGTTGTGTACTAAAAACCAGAAGCGGAGAGAGTATTATTTCTACATGGTAGTAGTACACAGGAAGAAATAAGAAGAATGATGGGCGGTCACGAATAGTATTCCCCGATTACCATTATCTCCATTTCGATGCTTGTCCATCTTAACTGTTACGTGTTTTCTTCTGAGTCCTTTTCGCGAACCAACAATTTTTTTGTTGGTTGCTGCTTTACAAGAAAGTGATGTGCATGAATAAATACGTGTTATGTAAATAATAAATACAGCATGATATTTTATATAATTCCAATTGAATATAGTATTAATATAGTTTTTAAAATATTGCTATGAGTGGTTTTCAGATTAACGTTTTTTCAGAGATTTCTCTCAGTGTCTGTCTGTATGTCGTAATGGTTTTATTTGCTTTTGATGACGATACGACTATGATGGAGTACTATTTATCTTGCTGCTGCAAGACAAGACATTTTCTTTTAGTGGAATGCCGTAAAAAGTTCATCTTTTAAATTTATTTTCATTTATGGTAAATACAAATGATGATAGGGTCTCTTATCCAAAGATAAAACGCAAAAATATTTTAATTCTAAAAATGAAAAATAGTACTGGTTGTGTTTATATCTTAACCAGACAACGATTTGGATAAGCTACACTCGTACTCGTATAAAAGTACATCAACAAAAACGACTATGATGAAGCTTTTAATGATGACTTACGAAAATTGGTAAAAGTAAAGATCCTATGCAGGTAGAAGATGCAGCTCATCATCAATAATATTTTCCATAAGGCTATTATTATTCCTTTTTAGTCATAATTTTCCTGGTTTCTTATTGCCATCTAGTCATCACCTGCAATGGGTAAGTAAAATGGATGGTATGCCGTCGTATGCTTAAAAGCCCCCGTTTTGCCATCATATAACACTCCGCATACGAACAGGCAAGAAGTCACAGTGAGTTACGTGATCTCCGGCAATTAAAGTCCACTTACCTTTTCTCATTCCTTTATCTATTCTACTGTTGCTGTTACTTACGCTGTATATAGAAAACTGAGAAAATCTTGGTGCTAGATTTTCTAACCAATATCAGTTTTAGACAGCAGTAGGGTTTTGCCGTCGGTAAGACATTAAAATTGGTAAAGGAAGAGAAAAGAGGTCTGCAAATTACGCGTTTCAGTTCACCGACCCAGACTACACAAGATACACAGGATATGGAAAAAGCATTTTTCGTGCACCAAATATTAAGAGTAGAAAGAAATGGCTAGGTGTTTCTTATGCAGAACCATTGACAATGAGAGCTACATAACATGAACGCACACTTAAATACAGTTTTTCAACGAGAAATATGTACATAAATCTTTCAAGAAGTAGAGTTGCGGCCATAAAAAGTGTAGCAAGGGTATAAGAGAAAAATTGATTTACATTCTAATAAAAAATGTCAAAATTGAAGTTTGACTGCTACTAATAATACATTGAATGTTATTTTACTAATACCCAAGTGGCCAATATTTATGCATAAATGCTGTTCCTTTAATATTCTCCCTTTTATATGGTCCTGCTGAAAGTCACGGGTAATCAGTGTCTTTTATGGTAGGGTTGGGGCTGTGAGGTTGGTAGGTGAAATCATGCTGCTGGAACGAAGCGAAGCAGTGAGAAAATTATAGTAAACTTATGCAAGTTTTCTAGTACCATCGTAGGCAATGGTATAAGGCAATAAAATGAATATTATGATCACCATCTCAGCTCACTTCTAATGTCTGACTCGTACTCCACCACCGGTTTCTTCGTTCTCGTTGAAGAAACTACCTATTGGAGTTGGCTTCCTGACTGCATTATTTTTATCATCGTTATTACTTGTAGGCGAAATTACTTGTATTTCATTTATTATGATGAGCAATAATATTCGATGTAATATTATGTATGAGATGAAGAGATGATGATCGTGATTCCTGATTGAATAGAAAGAGGGAAGAACATAGACTTGATGATGAGCACAGCGGAAACTATAGTTCCATTGATCAAAGGAAGAAAAGAGAGAGAGAGACAGGGAAAGAAAAAGGAAACTAATTGGAAACTCATTGCCACCACGCCACTCTCTTCTCCCTTTATTTCGTGTTCAGTCAAATGGACCTTAACAACAGCATTGCCTATAGCTAGCACATCGTCATTATTATCGTCTTTCCCTTTCTTGTCTTGCCAAGCAAAGTAGGTAGAACAAAACATAAGTATTTGCTACGGAGGCGGACGGACGTTTCCCTGTTGTGTGGAGAATTGTGTGGTGTTTTGTTGCTTATTGAATCTGGCTTTCTTGCTTGTAGCTTCGAAAGAAGAGTTGATGCAGAAGGAAATCTTTTCAAGCGCTTCTCTTCATCTCCTTTCACGTACCTAGTACCTATATAGCTCGGCAACCATTTACAATGTAGTTTAGAGGTGCATTAAAGTATAAATGCAAAAAAAACTATCCTATTTCTTCAATCTTGATTATGGTGGTGCAAGCATAGTGGTGCATGGTGTTGCTTTTCAATGATAATGCGTCTGAATTGATGCCTTTGCTTGCTACTTAAAGCTCAAACATACAGTGAAATATTTTCCGGCTAGTGGAGCCCACTCAAAACCACATTTGAGTTGGAGCATAAAGTCGTCATATATAATAGTTGAATGTATTGAAGTTTCTATACAAAAACTGCATATGGGCATATGGACATCTCAGCATCGCCATCATATCATCATCCTTACTCGGTTCGTTGTCTATCCATAATGTCGTGATTGAGGTGAAGCAGGGCAACACCACCATTTCACTCAGACTTACTTTTGTTGTTATAAAACTCCCTTGGTTCCTCTCCTGTGATTTTCCTGCTATAAGAGCTATAAAACAAAGTTCTTTTTTGATGAGGTCGTTGTAGGTGTTTGTGTAGAAATACGCACATTACATGCACACTTTGGTATAAATAGGCAGTGCCTCTATCATCAAAACATGGTCGCCCTAATCATCTCTCTTCCTTTTAGTTTAATTTCTCTTTCTTTCTGCTTTTCTCACCCTTTCATTTTCTCACTGGCTGGTTTTTCCATTCAAAGTTGAAAGTATCCAACGTCATAATATCACCATCATTATCGTACATCCGCGTCAACCGCTGTTGCCTTCAAATTGCCAAGAACTGGATAGGATGATTGAAAAATGTGAAAACAATATATACGAGCAAAATCATGGTTTCCGTATAGTTTATGTTATATATGTTTTTTAACTTTTCACAATGTGCATCTATCTGGTATGTGTAGTGATTGCCACACTGCTCCAGTAATACGAATCAGAAACCGATCTCATTTAGGTAACAAAACCCAGTGTTGGATTCTTAGGGCTTGCCATGATAAACCATATATGTACACTTAAAAGTAATCTGTCCTATTATTAATTCTTACTACTTTTTTGGCAATTCATATTGCACCTGCTTCTGTACCTTCAAGCATTTTATTTAATTTTTAAAATGTTTTTTCAATAGGTTCATAACTTTATTCCATTTTCAGACTTGCATCTAATGTCTAATAAGTGTCTGGAGATATACATACGTTCAGCTGGTAAGTGTGGTAAGTGGCTTGATTTTTTAAATTTGATGTATCGACCTTACACCAGCAACGTCACCAACACTTGAATTTTCACCCAAATGTTCTATTATGTAAAAAAAAATGTTTTCATTATGACTTTTGAGAAGCACAGACGATGATTCATTGCCCATTTTTTGGATAGACTGTTGGAAACCCAAGCCGTCATCATGATATATCCACACTTTGCCATCCCGTTACAGCCCGCTTGTCGACCGTTCTGTGCTTCTACCACTGGTCCACTGAGGTCAAATCGAGCAATATGAAACTGCCAATTTTCTTTTTAAAAATGAATTTGAAATATGCATAATATTTCACTTTTGATTTATAAGCGTTTTTACTCTCATACTAGTTATATATATTTTATATGCCTAGGTATATGTAATATTCGTGTTTGGCGTGTGGGAGTGTTGAGTTTCCTTTGTTGTAGCAAAAATGTGTGCACATTTATTTTTGACCAAGTGAATTCCACATTTTCCTTCTTTTTTCCTTTCAACTTGCTGGTACAAGGGGTTGCTGTCCTGTTAAACAGTAAGAACTGTAAAGAAAGGAGAAAGCGTTTATAAAATTTGATGCTGTGCTACCGTAACGCAGGATTCTCATTTGTCTTCTGTGAGTCTTTCTGCTTCATCTTTTCCTGTCTTGTTTGGCAGCTTAGAAGCTGACCCTTTCACTCCGATGACGTAAATGCAAGACGCCATGGAAACAAGTTACACAAAACCCTACACACTAACATATTATATTATGATAGTTGAATCAGGATTTTGTCTCCTTATTACTGTACCACAGTAATAGGGAAGGAAATTTAAATCTATCATGGAAATATGATTGAGCTGTTTTTACTAAATAACTTTTTTATCTTCACATATGAGTTAAACGTGGTGATATGTTATTGACCATTCGTTTAATAGTTTGTTTGTCTTTTCTTCCTTTTTTGAATTTGCCGTCTGCCGTACTGCCGTACTACCGTACCTAGGATTATGCATATTCAACTATTCAAAAACACTCATGTTTCTAGTTGCGCACTGCTCAAATGTATTTAGGCAAAATAATAGAAAATATAAGGCGAGTCCCCACATCATTTAGTTACCTATACGTCTTCCTACGCATGTTTCAATTTACCTATACTTCAGAAAATTTACGATACATTCTTTGCTATTTTCATTTTGGATTACATGCAACGCTTAGGGAGTTTGATAAAATGTAATAATGGAAGTGGTGTGCACGTTTGGGAAGTTATCATCAGATACAAATGTTATCCGGGCATTTCCCCTTAAAATAGATAGTATATGGAGTTGCATGGTATTACTGTATTTTTATTCGTGAGCATATGAAGAGATGGGGAAGCGAAGAGAAAGAAGCTTGTGTAAACCAAAAGGATTTTCACATATCAGTCGTAAGATGATTTAAGAGGAAATTTTCAACGGGGAGATAAAATATTGGTGAAATTTTTATGAACGGGGTCTCCAGGTCCAGCCAACCAAAATAAAACAAAAGGAGACAGCTATTCCTTTTCCTACTTTGTGTGTACGTAGCCGCAGAGACTGTTGGACAGTATAGGACGAAAAAAAACAAGCACAAAAGGCATTATTATGGATTGCCTACTCAAGTTTTATTTTACTTACTTTGGTTTTTAGGGTGAGCGAGAGACAGGATAACTGGCTGGCTACTTGCTGACTACCATCTCTGCGAGAAAAAGAGAGTAAAGTGTTTTCACCAAGATATATATTTTTCGTGGTGGAGATATATGGACGAATTATTTTTATTTTGAGATATGAGAAATTGGTCAAGAAAGTCCAGCAGACTACTCGGGATTGCAGCTTTTGTAGAGAGGGTGAGTGAAGTAAGTGGAGTGTCCCATTTCAACCATGAACCTAGAAAAAACCCAAAAGGGATGAAGATGATATTGGATGGTCAAACCATACAAAAAATAGAACTTGAGCAGGCAGACAGCCAGAGCGCTAGGCCGAAAAACAAAGGTGAGGAATAAATCCTTTGAGTATTGCATTACTTTTTCGTCATGGTTGGTCTAGGGAAGCAGTGGTATCAACCTTGCATCATTTAATGTACACTTTTATTCTTCATATACACCACACTTCATACAAAAAGAATGTTTTTTTTTCGGTTTTTGTGTAAATCTTCCAGAAGCTTTTTTGGTTGCCTCACGAACGTCAAGTGATTTCTACACCATGAAATTTTTGCACAATGTACCAGTGGGAAGAAGGGACCACCGGACCTAGCCTGGGGATAGAAGGTAAAAGTAGATGTGGAAAAAGAAATGACCAAGAAAAGACGGGCATTGTTTCGTTTTCCTTCTACACATGAAAGGTTCTATTTCAGAGTGCTTACCATCTTTATCCTCTGCGGTTTGGTTTCTTTTCATTCACAGATAAACATGGTTTAGTTGTTAGGAGGAAGTACGGAATGACCGCGGTGAAGATGTTTGTAGCATGTCGTGTGTTTACTTTTGCTTTGTATTATCGACTTGCACCACCAAACTAAGAAGTGAAGGATCAACTTTATGAGAAATCCCGAGGACAAGCATTCTGAAATACATATTGTCTTTCATTGAGGCTCATGGTCATGGAGAATGATACGAGGACTGGACAGGGATGATGGTATTTGTGTTTCTGGGAAGCAGAAAGCCAAACAACACAAGTCAAGTCGCATTGTGCAACATTTGAAAGAAATGGTATAGCAAAAAGGTTAAACAACTTTCTCCCATTATTAATTTTGCTGACTATTTGGGTACATATAGCGTGTTCTAAGAAGGACAAAGATGAACAAAATGAAGATGTTCTTTTTTTGGTTGTTAAGATCATTTTCTTTTGATCACATTCCATTTTTATAGAGAAAGAAAAACAAGAAGAAGAACTTTTTAAAAAAGGAAATCAGTAAATAACCACAAGCTTAAGATGATATTTTGCACATATATGCATATTTTCAAAACAAAACAAAGTTACAATTTGCTCTTCCAAATGCGATAGTCAGAACAGAAAGCAAACATAGATTTAGATATTGGCAAACGCAACAAAACAGTACTACATGGTCTATCCTTCTTATGCGGAATATAACTATACTTTGGATAAAAGTCACTGTATTGGATGCTGAGTATAATTTATGTATAGTGTCTAGATGTTGTTTTGTAGGTCGCATCTCATTGTCAAGTTAAAGAATAAAGAGAAAAATAGATAGGCAAAATTGGGATCGCATTTGGAATCCCGCTTGGCTATCCACCAGCAGCAGTGACCACCGGTTTTCAATTGTATCTATCACAAAACCTAATGATATAAGCAGACCCATTCACTAAATCTTGATTCATACCTACATTCTTTTATCTTTATTTCACAAACGTGGAAGGTAAGTTTTCCAACGAATTGTCTGATTGTTTAGCTGTACGTATTGTATACCTTTTAATAACTCTGAAAACAAATGGAATGCTCAAGAAGAAAAGAATGGGTTTGAATCAGAGAGAAAATGAAAGAAAAAGTGGGATCACAGACACAAGCCCAAGCAGTAGTGCACAGAGCAAGTCACACGAGAAGACTAGATTAGCCAGAAAATAAGTAACCCAGTCAGCGGTGTACTAGTGCACATTTGTCCAGACTGACCATACCTACTCATGTATCCATTCTGTACACAAAGTTAAAGGAGATAGAATGTAAGGTGGAGGTAAAATAGCCAAGTAAATACGAATTCGTTTTTGGAGAGGCTAAAATATATTGGAATCTGTCTGAAAGTCGTGTGTAAATGCTGTTGCGCTGATTTTTCTTTCACCGTTTGGCTTTTTATTTCTCATCTGCCTTTTCTTCTTATTGAGGTTCATCTGGTTTCCGTTTTCTTTTCTGGTGAACTTTACTTTTGTGATCTTGTGTGCATGTCATGCCGCTGGTTTGGATGCTTATATCTTGTTTGGAGTGTGTGTGTGCCGGCTGTTGTTGCCGGGCTTGTTATCTTGATATAGATGGATGATGTGTGTATACCTTGAGAGAAAAGGGAGATTTTTCGGCATTCCTTTTTGGCTGGAAGCATGCAATAAAGTCAATACCATTACTGTGGAATAAAAGTAAAAATCAAGAAAGAAAGAGGGAGAGCGAAAGGGAAACGAAAAGTGAAACGAAATAGATCTTGGGTCAGCATCTGAGCCGTCTTTTTCTATTGCCTTGTTGAGTGACTGAGTGGAAGACCACCAACACAGCAGCAGTAGGCCAATGGCCATATATTTATATCTACAGAACTATGTGTACAGCCTATAATACATAGTTTTCGCTGCAATATTAAATATCATTGCTTCGGCCATACAAATATAATGTGTAGACAGACACTCAGGAAAGAGAGATCAGATCAGAAAGGAAAAAGGTTCACTTTTTCTGCAAGGTCCGATAAAGATGAAGAGCTTTTCTTTATGCTTCTTGTAGTCGAGCCCTTTCCTCTCACTGTTTCATATAATCTAGCCAAAAGCGTTACACAAAACATGGATATAAATAAGCACATTTTGTATTTGCCTTCGAAAATAGAGAAGTAAAAAAGAAAACCAACAAGAGAAAAAATATATATATAGGGAAGCAATGACTTGCTTGGTCTGCTATTTTTCCCGTCTGTCTCAAGGAAAGACGGCAAAAGTCTGTGGGAAAAAAGTCGTTGAATTCGTCAAGTATATTGGCGATTGGTTTGAAAACCATACAAGAGAAAAAGTATAAATAGGAAGTCAATGACATTGCTTGGTCTAGCTATTTTTCCCGTCTGTCTCAAGGAAAGACGGCAAAAGTCTGTGGGAAAAAAGTCGTTGAATTCGTCAAGTATATTGGCGATTGGTTTGCTATATATACACATTACGGGATGCAATGGGCTATCCCATCAAATCGCTCCTCGCTTTTCTCTCTCCCTCTGCCTTGAATCAACATACATACCGCAATCATATATAATATTGAAGGAGTAATCCCTTGTGGACATCACACAAAAATAAACGTCCAGCCAGTGTGCGTCCGCGTGTTCTCTCTATGAACAAACATTGTTGGAGAAATAAAGATAATATTATTGAAGCCAACACAAGCCTCCAACTAGGGATGTGTATATGCCTATGCATGTGCCTATAAGCGTTTATACTTTTCCCTCCATCTGGATGGACATTTTACTTATTATTATTATTATTACACAACAACAACAAAGTAAAAAGCGTAGTACAAAGTCCACTACTAAAACTTAAACGATGCTGATATGTGTGTATCTAGAGTTTTTGCTTTCTGCTGGCTAGATAGTTAAAGGAGAAAAGCAAACCAGCACCACCGCCATGTCATTATCCTGTCGTTTTTCTGCTTCTTTTTCTTAGTTCGCTTCCCTCGTGAAAGTATTTGTACATAGGTGCCATTATTATACTTTCGTGCATGAGGGTATACTGCAATATAAGTCTCTTCCTGCTTATCACAGTGATGATGAAGGTACTACAACGAACATACACTAAAGCGGCAAAATAAACAAAGCTGAAAATATTATATTATTAGCACGAAAAGACCGGAAAAAATATACGTGGACGTAACATGCTGTTGGGAATAGTGCACAAACAAAAGAATAGAAAAATGCAACTTGGCGAACTGAACAAGAAAAGGAACAGAATTGGGAATGGAAGCAGTAAACCAATAAGTACATAAACTCTGACATTTTTCCCGTTAGCTTGTGTAAAGGATGACGACGACGAAAAATAAAAGAAAGCAAGCAGGCAGCTGAAATTTTTTGTTGTTCAATGGATCTTTTATTTGACTGAAAAAAGTATTCGACGATTTTATTGTGTTTTTTGTTCTAGTCTGACTATAGAAAGAAAACACGTCAGGAAACGGGCCAAATGTAACGGTGCTGCTTCTATTACATTATTATTGTTGTATCAAAGGCTACATGTATATTATTATGTTTTAGTTATCCAGGCCAGAAAAATAAGACGACTTTATTGGCGAGACCTATATACATAACATAGATGAGCTCTTTTTGTACTCCTGTTGCAAAGTATATATGTTTAGTTTAAATGAATGAAATCCGAAGGTTGGCAATTGTGGTTGGTGTGTATTTCATATGGCACGTAATAATCATCAAAAGTGTTAAGCATTCTATTCTTTATATGAACCATAGCCCCTATTGACGTGTGCAATAACAAAATGTTACAGAAGTATTGGATAACGATGCAATACGCCATCAAAATGTGCAGAAATAACAATTGCAACTGGTATCACAAGTGTCTAAATGATAAAATATATTTCTCATGCGTTTTTCAACGTGTAATCACAAGACATTTAAAAATCCATATTACGATTGAACGAATTTGGGAAGTATCATAAAACTGTTGGTTCATTTGCATTTTTTTTCATAATAGTCTAACGATTTGCTAAGATGAAAAAGCAATCTAGCGGAATTGCAAGAAATCATAAAATTAACTAAATAAAAACAAGGAAAATTTGTATCTATTTAATAATAAAAGTACGTAGCATCTAATAATAAAGATCTAATATAATAATATACACAACATTTAAGCCTGTATCTGTATTTATCTTTCTGTATACTAGACACAAACACCAATTTCGTTTCGATTAAAATTTGCACGAATAGTTAGAGGACAAAAAGACTAAATAAAAACGACACGCTTTGTCCTTCTTCATGACTAAATAAATGGTTATTACTGTCCAATAGTGAAGATGTAGCTAATAGTCTTATATGCCAAAGCTTTCGTTTAATACCACTTTTTCTCTCATCCTTTTTTCACTTTGCTAAAACAGAAGGCTGAAAAGAGAAAAGAACTATCACTATTTTTATAGAGAAGTAAGTAAAACCAGCTTAGCTTACACACTCCAATTCACCTCTTTGCTTCACTCAACCTTCCTTTTCTTGAAAAATGTTCTTACTTCTTACAGTGTACTTACCTGCACGCCAAGAAAGGAAACCACGTCTGGGCCAACAGGCCATACCACACAGTCGCCAAAGAGAACCCAGCAGAGTTGCACGCTCTCTTTTAAGCTTACCACATTATTACGATCATACACCAGAAAAATGCCATCTCAGGTGAGCATTACATGAGAATTTTTTCCACATATCTTCACAAGACATGCATCAGTCTTTGTTGGTTGAGTTTGTGCTGTGATGTGCCTAATAATATTAAGGACTGTAGTTTCAAAATGAATTTATACGGGCTAGGGCTAAGAAATAAGATGGAAAGGTTCTCTTTGTATGCGAATGACATGCCACATGCCTACTTGTTTTCTCACACTTTCAGATCTGTTGTTGCGGCTTGGTTCCTCATTTTATCCCGCCTGGTTTCCCTGTTTTTCCATCATGGTATGTGCGTGAGCCATATACATATATATAAGTCATGTTTTGAAATGCATTCATATTTATACGGCGTTTTCTCATTTTCTTTTCTACATATTGACAATACTTAGAAATGATGGTGGTTTTGATGATGACGATGATGGAAAAATGAAGAGACGTACCTTTGCACTATGGCACGGGGACGATGAAGACCACCACTACTACCATTTCCACCTTTTTCACTACTAGTATTACCATTACTATATACCATCATCATCGCAAACATGAGAAAAAGACGATCGATCAAAGCAAACTTTCTCCTCTCGGAAAAACTGGGAAAAGTACACCGTTTTCGTATTATAGCTTATTATGCACTTGGCATAATAAAATGTGTGTCTGTTTCTACCTATAAAACTACATTGCAGACTGGCAAAATGGTAGAATACAATAGAAGTGGTAGTAGTTAGCACAGCAGTAAAGTGCATTCGGTTTTTGGTATCGTCATGTGGGAACGGGAAAAGAAGAAAATGTAGAGAAAAGCAATCTTTCCACTGGAGAATATCAGGAAAGCCAACAACAAGCGGCAGCGACGGTGTGACGGAAACAACGGTGTTATAGAAGCTCTTGTGCAGGATGGAAAGAAGAAACCAGTAAAATAAGCGATGGAAGTGGCAGTAGTGGAAGGTAAAAAATAGTATATTATTAGAGGTATTGTATTGCTGTTTTATCCTCATAGAAAAAATATGCTTGTCTAAAATGCAACAACAAAACTGGGAAAGAGCACACAACAAAAAGCTGAAGGAAAAATAGAGAGAGCGCACAGAAAAGTTTGGAAGCAGCAGCTTGAATTGACAGCGTGTGATGTTGTGTGTACTACATGTTCGTGGGAAATTCACAACAGGCCTGGAAGAAGAGAAATCATGAAGGACTTCATGAAAAAGTCTATATATTCTAAAAAATAAGTTACTTGCTATATATTATCAGATACCACACTTTTGAAGACCTTTCCTTTGTAGCCTGAAAATAGGCAAAAGAATAGCTACATTGTCGAATGGTGAGGAGAAAGAAGAAAAGTGGTAACCGGTACTTTATTACAAAATAGAGGAACAGCCTACCTAAAATATTTCTTGTACCATGGGCTAGTCAGAGAGTGCATGCAGCAGCACCCAGCCAACATAACATCATTTTTGGCAGCTCTAAAAAACTTGTTCACAACAACATCGTCTTCCTCCCCGTTTTCTTGTTCACTTTCTCTTCTCTTGTATTCCACTTCCTCCTTTGCATTCGTAAATATTGTGTATTGTATACCACTCATTGTATTATAAAATATAGTTGTATTTTCAATGGGAAATATACTTTAAAGAAAAAAGGGAAATGGTCGGGTAATATCTGGCGGAGCACCTTGCAAACCACTATTCGTTTTGATCTGATTCGACTGCTCCTGCACAATATGTCAAGTGCAAGAACACTATTTACTACGTAGTAAATGAAGACGACTTTAAATATTTCAGGGGCAACGATGTGAGGGATAACAAATGTGGTGCAGAAATCAAGTTGCCAAGAAGGACTTTATTATATATTAAAGACTGAATGATAATATAAAATATAATATCAGAGCTTGTGAAGAACAATTTGTAATAAAAATTTAAAATACTTTAACTAGAATATCACTCCGGAAGCAATAAGTATTTACTTACTCTCCCAAGTAACTAATAACTGATCTCGTTGCGTTGTTGCGGGAGTGAAGATTTATTAGTTCAAGCTTATCACCAATTTTACCATGTTTATTTTGTACTGCCTGAATCCCTACAGGTTTTGTTTATCATGGAGATAAAATGAGCTCCGTATAAGTAACACTTACCTGTTTTCTGCCAGCTCATTTTATCAAGAGCAATACAAAATAGGCACAAGAAAAAGAACGAGAGCTGTTGTAGAAATATTTCCGTGGTTCAAAGTTATTTTCACCTATTCCGAAAGTTTATAGTGAACAATAAGTAAATACGGCAAGAGCAGAGGTGAAAATGGAAGCAGATAAAGAGTGTCAGAAAGAATTTCTGTCGGGCTTGGTGGTGGGATAGATGTAAACTACGCACATCAGAAATAGGCTGCTGAATACCAGAATACTATGTGTAGAAATACGTGAATAAGATTACTTTATAACATCATATTGCTAGACTATTGTCTACTGCTGTTCTGGTGTCAATATAAAAGAAATAGAACGAAATTGGAAGCTCTTCTCATCTTTATTGTAGCAAAACATAATACTCAGAATGCCTTTTAGTGTTGCGCGGTGGTGGGTGGCAGGGAAGGTAAAGTGGATTTTTATTTTCAAAATTTCCCTTCAGCTTAGCAGCACTAGACGTAACTGCCTTTGTGTGGCACTATTTCCTCTGCAAGTGATGGGATGTGAGTGAAGTGGATAGGAAGAGAAAGAACTGAAGAGCTAAACAAAAAATATATATGCACTCAAACTTGCAAAATATATTGTGTCTATATTTTTGTACACCTATCTTAGAGGACGTCAATATGAGTGATAGAAAATAGTTGTTGTATTGATTTAGCTTAAAAAAGAGGATATTTATCCTATTTGCCACTTTAATTTTCGCAATACAATATTTACACAAGGCAAACATACAACAACCTCTAACTGCTTGCTGAACTGCCATTGTTGCGTTTGATTTGGGAGAAGAAAAAACCCGAAACAGGATAGAGGAAAAAGGAATTTGTGTATTTTTTATACTTTCTGCTCCAGGCAGGTAGGTACACACACATTGGACTGTAATAAGTATAAAGCATACACAGGTAAATGTACTGTAATGTTTGGTTGGTATTGCTGGTCTCTACGAATTTTCACAGGCTACAAACATCATGCAACAATGATGTAGGCGTGCGTGCGTGGAAGATAAATGTAAGTGCTCTGCAAATTCAAAAAATACTGATGCTGCACTACTGAGACTACTGCCATCGTTGATGAGAACGCAAACGGTAACGGTGTGTTTGCAAAGGAAACATTGGAATTAACATTTTCAAACTTAGTATGGTAGTTTTTACATGGACATGTGCAAGCAAATCAAACAACCTGTTTGTTTATTCAGACACACTTTGTGGTACTAGTACGTAACGTGGCAGTCTAGAGTATAATTTCGGAACTGCTAATAGACAATAAATTGAAAATCGAATACCGTGCAGTTAAAAAGCGATTTAAAAAAGTGTTAACACAATATTTGATGTAATTGTTCAATGTATTGAAGCAACGATACTTTGGCTCAGTACAGAGTAGAGTAAGTGGCATCCATGCATTATTTAGGCTATCCCAAATATTCATATTGCATGAGAGTAGTACAGTGGCATGTGTCTAAAAATACAGTGTCAATTCCATCTATATGCTGTGTAATTTTGCTGGAAAATTAAACATCGACCTTCCACATTTTAAAAATAAAACTGACAAAGTTCTTCAATTTGAGCTTCATATATGCTTGCGTACTATGTATTTATATTGTAAAGAACGGTTATAAATATGTCTCTTCATTTCATCAGTAAATGTTTTACCCTGTAAAAATGCTTTAAATAAAACGTTCGTTTGACTGTGGAAATGAACGACTATGATGGTGGGAATGCTCTTTGAGTGCAAAGTCACGATTTTGTACACTCGTCTTCACACTTTTTATCTTTTCACAAAAATACCTTTTTGCTTCCCTATCTTGAAAAAAAAATCATGCATATTTACTGCTAACTTCTTATATATAATATTAGTTTTCTTTATATATGAAATTATAGTTTCCTCTTTGAGAAAAAGTGCAGGCCAACAAGAAAAGTGAAAAACTACAAGAGTAAAAAGTAAAATGACTTTGGAAACTTGAAACCTTTTCCCGATGAATAGCATGCATTACCATCAGCGTCACCACTATCACTACGACTCCTTTTCTATTTTTTGATTGTACGTGCGTTCAAAAGCAAGCAGGGCTCTGTTCCGTACTAATAGCAAAGAAATCGAAAGGCAGACAAGGCATATTTCTCTTTCCCTATTTCTCGTCTCCTGTTTCTTCTTCTTCGTCATCATGTTTCTCGTTGCTCCCCTTTTCTTCTTTCCACCCACAAACTCTTTTGCATAGTCATACTTTATTTCCCTTTTTCCCATGCTTTTGCTTTCGTTTTTGCATCCTTTTCAAATCAAAAAGAGTGCAAGAGCGAAAGAGGAAAAAAGTACAAAGTGAAAGTATTCTTCGATTGAATTGTGTACACTGAAGCTGAAGAGCTGAGACTTTTCATTCTGATGTTATCCTTATGTTTCTCTGCTACTCGATTCTCTGTTTAGAAACCTACCACAGATTCACAAGCAAAGGATTTTTCGCTTTGGGGTAGTAAAAAGTCTTTATGTGAACCATATTGCCAGCAAAAAAGAGGCTTTAACATACAAAAAAATATGTAGTAATCCAAATGCCTGGAATACCTAACGTCATCACAAAATACTCCTACAACAACCATCACCTCCAGAACTCTGCTTGCTAGTTGTCGACAAAAACTAGATCAAAACCATTTTTACACTATGTAGTGATGTTCAGAGTATTTTTTCCTTAAGAATGAGAAGAAAAGGGCTACCAACTTGACGATGATGATGCAACCCTTTTGTCGAGCAAACGGGAGAACAGTACAGGCGACAAGTTATACTATTTTATGGAACGACGAAAAGAAAGAAGAATAAAAAAAAACTTTTTTGTTCCGTTTCTATTTTCCTTGCAGTTTTTCCAGGGAAGGGTGTGGGTGTGCTCTTCTCCTCTGGCTAGCATTGAATGTACATTTTATTTCATGTTTTAGGGCGCCATAATCAACTGACAACATTTTTTCTTACTTTTTCCTTTTCTATTCATGACGGATACTTATATATCTAATCATATAATAATTCCCATCGTTGTATTATCTTCATAATAATCGTCATACTATTAAAATATCTATACTTGATGCTTTCTGTTTTGTAATGCAGCATATATTTAGGCACTTTTCTCTACATAAAAAAGTTTTCCTTTTCTTATTCAGCCAGCCACTTTTACTATTTTTCCTTGTCTTGCCTCATGAACTTTGCTGACTCTTTTCTACACTCTTTCTTCCACTTTCTTGTACGCTTTCTGCGATTGAATTCTAGTTGGACTAAATAATATGACGATGAGGCAACTAAACAAAACAGAAACAGGACTAGTCATACAAAAACACACTCATTCATGAACCCACCACTAAACATTACAGGAAGGAGTAAACTTGTCTGGAAAAAGTGGAAAAATAACTTGTTCTACTCTTCTTCTTTTTTCCGTTTCTTCGAACAAAACTTTTCCCCTATTTTCATTCTCAGTAAGTTTGAAAAAAATCTTGCCTCTCAATTTCCCTCGCCAAGCATTAAAAGTATGCATACCTCTGTGTGTCTTGTGTATTTTTATAAATCCTCTTTGTGCTATTGCAACAGAGAGCCCTCGAGAGAATATTTTTCCACATTATGAACGGATTAAAAGTAAGATTTCTTTTTCGTTAGATTTTTCTCCTTTCTGTATATATCTGGCAGTATGTGTACTTTACAAATAAAATCCTTGTCTACAGAAGTTACTAGAGCATAATGAGCGCACGCACATGCTTTTACTTTGTACCGGTATGCAAGCATTTACATAATATTTCTCTGCTTTCTATACTATATCTCCTTCCAAGAAAAGTGCATTTTCTCAACCCTCTGAGAGACTTATTTTGTCCCACTTTAGGATAGTTTTTTCAGAAGGTAGGTACATCTACATTTTGAACGTTCCATCCAATCGCAATCTATGCTTGGATACAGCTCTGTATCTGTCGTCGTTTATTCAAACTGTGCGTATCCCTTTAAAGCATGCTAAATAAATACTTTCACCAAACTTGCTATGTTGCCGTTACCGAAGAAGAAAAACTTTTATAATAACTGTATTTATTTTAAGTATTACTTTTCCTTGAGCCAAAAGATCAAAAAGGAAAAGCTACATAGAGAAAACTGGAATAAATAAGCATTCAATCGTTTGACAACTGCTGCTGAAAATAACACTCGGATTTTGAGAATTTTATAGATGCATAAATATATATACATGTATACTGCATTATCCAAAGAATTTATTTTTTTAAAGATCTTACATACCTTTCCGGTTGACTTGAACTTCTCACCGATCGTACGCCCAAGCTCAGCTCACATGATTAAACTTTTTTCATCTTTAGCATCCGGATCATTTGGATCGGGATATTCTACTGCCACAGACGCCGTTGTGGGTCTGCCTTTAAGAGTATAGTTGTACATGCTACTGTATTGTGCAGTTTCTTCTAAGGAGCCCAAGGGTTGTCCCAAGTGAAGTGTGTATATTCTGGAGCCAAAGAAGTCGTAACCTGGTCGTCTTTCTCCTCTTTTTCAAATCAGGCATCTTGATCCACCTTTTATTTTTCGGTTCTGTATTGTATTTTACCCGGTTTGTTGAATCAGCCAAAAACTTTTTCTTCTCCTCTCCTTTGGAAATCTCAGGCCGGGTCGGACCCCGACATAAAGTGAAATTTATAAGCTGTTATGCAACATCCTGCTTCATTCGATACCGTGGAAGCTCCATATCCTTTGTACACGTTGATTGTAATGGAATACCTAGATGTTCGAGCTTTATCCAATTCCTACTGTGTAAGCCGCTAGTATGGAGTGGAGTGCAAGTTTTTCAGAGTTTGGTGAAGTGCATAGGTTAAAGTCGATTAGCTTCCCAGGGAATCAGTCCTTTCCACTTTACTGGCGAGTTACAAAATTCACCGGCAGCAAAGCGGAAAAAGACAGATCCGCAGAAACGTCCCGCGTGAGTCTTCCTCTTCTTTCCCAGCTTTTGCTGCTCCGCTTTTCCACTCTCTTCTCCGCTCTTCTTCTACTCGCACTCTCACCTACACTCCATCCATTTTGCCTTCCCCTTTTTTCTCTGGTGTTCTTCGCTGTTTTTCAGCTATGCATTCCATTCCCATCCAATCAGTGAAGAAAATGGAAGTATCAAGTTTTTTGCCCTTTTGTGTCTTGGATTGCTTCATGCATACACACGGATGAATGCCTAGCTTTTCTAGTTGTGCCTAACTAAACATATGCAAAAATATATTTCTTTTGTTACCCTATACATCTTCTTTCCCAATCTTAGTGTTTCCTGCTACATCAGCACAACATCAACATCCGCCTGGCAGTATTGTGAAAAAGTTAATGTATTTCTTTTGTAATACCTTTTGCTCGCCTACCTTGGCTCATCTTTCCTGTAAGCTTTGCATGTAACGTATCAGGTAACGCATACATTAAAACGTTGCTGAAATCCGAGGAATAAAAATAGAATATAAAAAATGGAGTTTACGTCTTGATTTTCCTGAGAGTCAACTTCCGTTGTTGTTATGATGTACAGTAAAAATGAGTGAGACAAGGAATGTTATTTTCAAATTTATACACATTTTCTTTACCCACTCATCTTACAAAGTTCCTTTCCCTACACACTGTTGTACAAGGAATGACAGCAACTAAGACGCTTAATACCTGATATTATATCTTCCATGTTGAAGGACTGTTTGCTATGTAGCTATGCTAGGTAAGTTTTTTAAAGCTCACCTACCTTGTTGTATGACTAAACTCAATTCTGTGATATGAAAGTAGAAGAGGAAGTACAAGCAAAAAGGGTTTTAAAGGATATTTCACCTCTGGCTGACTGAGCCTGATTTTCAGTCTTGATTCCTTATGCTCTCTTTCGCCCAGCATACCCTGAAAAGTACAGACAAAGATGAACAACAAGAAAACCTGAGAAAACTGCAGGCGGCTGAGTTAATGTCTCAAGACTTTAAAGTAGTGCCATTAAAAATCTGTTTTACATACACTATCGTATGATGATGTTTTTAAAATGTACATTTATACATTGGTAATATAACCATGTGACAAGGATTAGTGCGATGATATGAATTTCTTTGCATTGTTGTTTTGTCAGTATCAACAATTCACCACGATAAGAACATGATTAACATGCATAAGGATGTATCATCATGCATGTCATGAGCCATGAGAACAAAGTGCAAGTTACCGACTTGGAAAGCTAAAAGCATATATGATAGCTATAGCAAAAGTTTCTATACGCATAGAGTGTAGTGGTTTACATGAATAATCTTACAGAATAGTTCTAGGTACTTCTACCAGAACAAAAAAAATCTTGTTCTTGAGAGAGTAGAATAAGAAGCAGGAATGGATCACGACGAGGGCAGAAAGCTTTTAACTTTCACTGCAAAAGTGAGCTTGTTCCTTATAAAGTGCAGTAGAGAATATTAGGAACAATTTAAGAAAGCCAGAGAATGGAGCACTAGTAGCTGTTGTTGTACTTTTAGTAGTTGGAAAAGAGGAACATGAAAGATAAAAATTTACAAAAATGTCCAAGTTCAATTGGAGCTCAACTGGAGAAGAAAAAGTACAACAACAGCAAAAGCTACATCATCGTCACAACACCCTTAACTACCCTATAAAAATGCCTGTGAGCCATATTGTTGTTGTTGCTACTGCTGTATATGTGCATTACTCTTACTTTTTTGTGTAGCTTGTCATTGTTATGGCTTTTGGTAAAATACCGATAGAGGAAACGGCAACTAACCATAAAGCATTTACACAAGGAGAGAAAATGGTACTTTTACAAGAACGATAGGGAAAGTAGCAAAGACAGCACTCTGCTTTCTCTAAGCCACGTGAAAAATACTTTGCTCTATCCAAGCAGCTTGTATTGCCGTTTTCCTTCCTCTTGGTCTCCATTATCTTTGCTGCCTAAACTCCCCATCAAACACTCACGACAGTAGAGTGCAATGCTATTAGCTAATACTGTACTGTTTTTTCAGAGGTTTTGTTGTTGTTACGCAAAACGTATAAACGTGCTATGCATGTACCAGGGCGATGATGATAATGATGGAGTGATGGGATGATGATGAAAAGAAAAAAATGTGTTCGTGGGAGTCAGAATGTAACCAAAATCCAGAGAGAGTAGAATCTAGCCACCCAAGCATATACACATTATCAACAATGGCTTGCATGCATGCACTCCCTCTCTCACTTTTCCCAGTGCCTTCTTGTCTGGGAGCATAGTTTGGAAGAAGAGCATCCTCGAACTTTGCAGAGCCAAGTGTTTAGATTTCCAGGATGATGTTCATGCAAGTTGAACATTCTAGCCAAGAGGAGCAGCTGCTCCTCTTCTTCTTGGGTTACCATCAACCACCCCAACATAGCGATATAAGGTATGTACGCCTTAAAATATATTGTATAATCATTAACCTCATCAGAAAGTATTTTATATAGGGTGCTCTTCTTCGCGTTAGTATTATTATTATTAGTAAGGTAAGTAGCAGAGGCCACTCTCGAGTTTTTAAGAGCGTAACGACCATTAACAACCTAATATACCAACATTAGTTGCATTTATATTTTATATGAACATGAACTTTTCCCTTCCCTTTAGTTTCTACCTAGCTCTTAGGCTTCCACTAAAAACCTTGCTCGTTACCACTTTGCTGCTGTTTCTTGATGTGAGAAGGTTAAGAGGGAAAGGAAGAAAAATTGGCTTGGTAGGTTTGTTGCAATAATAATGCTAGTTTGTTGGGATGTTCTTGTTGTGTATTCTGAGCCTTTAGAGTCTATTTTTCTCTTTGCTCTGTCAAGCTATAACCTTTTGTGCGTGCAACAACAACAAACTAAATGGATGGACGGTGTTAAGGATATAATAAGTTAGCGCATGAGTCTCAAATTCATGTACTAGCAGTAACGCATTATGTTATTTGACATATTCATTCAAAATCCAAAGTTACTTTAAATTTTGAACGATTTTTGCGATGCACAAAGATTATTTATTTAAATCAAATTTTTTTTTGAAAACGCATCAAAATTCGATATAAAAATCGCTTTAAGGATGAGTCATTGAAAACTCTCACAAAGAATTGCCAAAACTTAAAAAAATAAAGATTTTTGTTTTACAAAGTGTCATAAGTGTGGCATAACAAGAATATTACTTAAATTCTTTCTTCAAACCCTTTGGTTTCTATTTTCATAGTGAAAGTGTGTTTTTATAGAAAACAGCCCCAGATTAGAAAAATGGTGTTTAAATGTTGTATGTTGTTTGGTTCTTTGTTATGCCGGTTGGTGGTAGAAAATGACAGTGTGGTAAAGTGGCATCCCTCTCTGGTGCCCGGTCTATGATTATGCATGCATACCAACTTGGTTTTTGTCCCTATACAAAATGCATAGGGTATCAACTTTTGTGAAACGAGTTCCACCAAGCGAACCGACCATTAATAGTTTCAGCAATGCTAACTACAACTCCGCTTGTGTTTGTATCTTTCTTCTTATTCCGCTACCTGCCATCCTTTTGGTCACGAACACCGATTGCATAATTAATAAAGCTAATTCAAAGCTTTCTCTCTTGCCTCTTTATTTTTTACCGGTGGAAACACCGAGGTAGAAAGTCAGGCAAAACTGTTCGTACAATCCAAATGCACCAGAAAGCTGTTCAGTATTTTTTCTCTTATTTTCCTGCTAGATGTGTATCTTTTTTCGCTTTTACTTACTTTTACTTACTTACCTTTTTCCCAAATGGGAGAATCCATTGTCGTTAATTGTGAGGAAGATTTTCCCCAATTCACTTTTTCCGCCGCCACCACCAGCAAACAGACGGGCAGCACGTCAGTTACGAGAAGAAAGCGAAAACATTTTCATTTTTGGGAAAGGAAATAAGGTACTTGGTAAAATTCTACAAGCTATGAGCTAGTGTGAGTAGAATGATGGTGTAATAATCTATTTATTTAAAGAAAAAAGTACATACTGCAGGGCTTCTTTGGTCCTGTTCTTCCATCCTTCTTGGTTGGTTATTTTTTGCAACTTGGAATACTCTGTATAAATAGAGAAGAAAATTTCTCTGAGGGAAAAAACGAGTTTTTTCTTCCTGTAATGTTCCCAGTCCCTGTTGACAAATTCAAAGAGATATTTCAGTCATTATCTTATCACTCGTTCTTTTTTGTGTGATGTCGTTTTAGGCCACAAGGCAAGACAAAAAATGAGCGCGTTTGCAAAGGCGGTGTCTAATGGTGTGCTATATGTGTGTAATGGCACGACCGAAAAGGAATAGCCATTTTACTGTGGTGGTGGTATGGTGCTACTGCACATCCAAGTTTTCCTTCTTGCATCTCATCCATATTGCCCCAATGCCATTACTACTATAGCAGAACCACCCTTATCGCTCGTGGCAAAAAAAAACTATTCTCTATGCATTTCTCCTGGAATAAAAGTATGACCATGCGAGTATTTTTTTACTTGATGTAATTTTCAATGCCCATGCCATTTTTGTAATACGAGGAAGGTACACTCAAATTGAAATGGTCGTATTTTCTAGGTTGACTGCGCTAGTGTGGTTTGTGTGTTTGTGACATGGTATTTTAACTGATTATATGGATAGAAAAAGGGTAGTTACTGGACACGAGAAAAATGAGAGAAACGGTATATTATGGAAAGATCTACAGGCAGACGCAAGAAAAAATGTGAGTGGACTGGAAAAAAGAGGAAATGGATGGCTTTTTGTCTTTTTCTTCTTTCTGTCTAAGGAAATCTGTCAAAAAAGACGGAATGAATGAGAAGGCGGAGGGCTGCACTTTGGCTTTGCAGCTACAACGACAATAATAATGCCAACTTGTATACATAGCTGCTAATAATAGGGTATTCGGGGTTAGTATGCACGTAGTTCACTGCTATTTCTGTGAAGGGGTACATTGATGGCATGAAACCAAAAAGATTGCCTACTATAAAGGAAACGTTGATTCGGGTCAAGCCTAAACTGCTCTGAAAAAACTTAAGTGAATCACTTTTGCTTGCCTTTTTGCTCCTCACTTACTACTACTTAGTTAGTATTCTAGCTCACCTTCTAAAACTAGGCATGGCTCCCAACCACAAAATCACTGAAATGAATCCAGCGTAAAGAGAAAAACATACAAAAAAGAAACTTTCTGAAGGATAGATAGAGACACATAAAGATGGAAAGAGATTCAGGCAGAAATGAAAGTAAAGTCACGAACGTTTTGTGCGGTGGATTTTGGGTAATATGTGTGTGTGTGGTAGCAATCAGTTCTTGAAACTATACAAACACGAGGAAAATGGCAAGTGCAGCTGCTACTGCTTCTGTCGAGAAGAGGATGTTGTAAACATTTTCAGACATTTTGGCTTGTTTAGAATGTTTTTTGTTGATGATGATATGCATGTATAAACGTACTTGTTGTGTGGCAATGGTGGTAGGGTGCAAAGAGAGCGAGAAAATATCAAAACTAACAGAAGGACAGAAAAACGGAAGAAGTTTTACGTGGCATTGTTTGTCAAAGCTGAAAACAGGGTAAACTGGCAAAGAAGACGTGAATATATTACCAGTTGAATGATAATACAACACACATCCAAACACATAAAAACTGTGTACATCATGCCTGCGTTTTGTACACATAGGTGAGAGCGAGCGTTTCGTTCCTCAAATAACATGTTTTAAGAGATGAAATGAACATATAAATAGATGGAGCATGTTCCTTGCAAAATGAATTACTGATAACAAACGATGCGTTATATCTTATATGTAATCGAGAAAACAGAAGTGTACAATTCTAGAACGCTAACTCTGCAAACCTCTTTTTATACAAACATTCTCAAACCGAAGGAAAACTGATGTTATTGACACCACTGTTACATCAAGGATTACTTTTCTTCCTGCAAGTTTTCCCATTTAAAACGCGAGACAAATTTCTCCTATGGAAAGCTGTGTCTCTAAACTCTGACACATCACAAGCCCAATCTTGGTTTTTGTCTCCAAATACTAGACAAGTGATACCACAAAACCGTGTGGCTGCCTAATAACGCCTTTTTGGTTTTGAGGACTGGGAACGAATTTCTACCACCCACCACTTGTGCAACACCATGCATTCCGCCGTCGCTGTGAGTCTCACTATGTTTTAGCAAAACATTTTTCGGATTTCTCTTTGTATTTGTCATTCTGATCCTTTTCTTTATATTTTACAGCCTAAAAGTAGATGGGTGGTAAGGGCTTGTGGCATCATGACAGGCTTGACTTTGTTGAGTCAAGTCAACTTACATGAAGATTGTCAGAGAGAAAGTAAGACCAACATCAACAACTCTGCAGCCTCATTCTAACACATAAAAAGTCTTGAGTAAACTTGAATAAATGTCTCATGTGCAGAGGAGAGTAAAACAACAGATAAATATACAAACCTTTGGATTTGTATTTGGGAAAACGTGAGAAGCTGCTTTGGCGTACTTGAGTCTACTTTAAATATGCAATTTCATTCTAGAAAAGTATATTTGCCGGAAAAAAAGATGAACGTGTGAGAGAGATATGCTCTTCAAGTGAGTGAGAGAAATGGAGGGAGCACAAGAAGAAGAGGCAATCTCCACATCTATTACGCTCATATTACCTCTTCTATCTGCTAAACCTGCACATTTACTTGTGAGTGCGTGTGCTCTCTCTTCTCGTGACAATGATACCCACAAGGGGATTCTACAAATGAGATGCAAGCTTGAAGAGACAGAAAGAAGATAAAAATAGGTGCCAGTAAAAAGAGAAAGCTGAAGAAGAAGAAGAAGAAGCAGAAAATGGAACAAAAGGGTTTATAAAATAGCATGCGAAAAACAAGCAAAACCTTATATACGTTTTAGAACAAAACTTAAATTTAAAAACTCATCTCTTACCTAGTGAAAGTACATGAGTTGGTGGGAAATGGATGTGGCGCTCTTGTTGACGAGTACAACTCAAGACGACGGGATGAAAGAAGACATGAGAACTGAAGAAAGAGGAGGAGGTCATCATCAAAAGCAGTGGTAGAAACCTACTATAAAGTTGCATACAAAAATGAAGAATGGGTGAAAAGGCAGAAGAAGTGTCGTCTTGGTGGTTGGTTTTTAAGAGAAATGGTGGTGGTTGAACAAAGTCGTCTGCAAGTGCCACTACCCCGGTTAAATCCAAATAGAAAACGTAGTCGCTCAAGTTTTCTTTACTTTTTCAGGAAGTAAAACAAAGAACAAAAAAGGAGCGAATGTGTGGTGGTAACATGGAGAAGGTGGTGGTGCTGGTACGTTTTGTGTCGACGCTTTTTGGTGTTGAGAGAAAAGACAGTGAAAGCAGAAACGATGGTGGTGGTCTGTTACTTCAAAAATATATGTGACACAGGAGACAAGTACAAGTTATTTTTTGGAGATTTGCTTCTTGAGAAGGCAACAACGGCAGCAAAAAATGTTCTTTATTGGTATAGCTCTCTATGCCTGAAAGATGGGGCACTGTTTGCTCGTATAAAAGCAACTGTCTTTTAGAAAAACTGCGAGACTTCAAGTGAGAAACTAACTGTTCTAAATTCCCACACGTAAATAAAATATACACACTGCTAGTTTCTGCATAAAACATGCGTAGCGACTTGGCATGGTTTCTGTTTTTCAGAGGCGAGCAGAAAAAAGAAAGAAATTGTCTTTTTAGCTTTCTTCTGGTGCTGTTCAACTTTCAACCCCTATGTAAGTAACAAATACAACCGCCAAAAACCCCACCACCCTCTATAGTCCAGCAAGATTCCCGTTTTTTCTCGTTTCGCTCCGAAGACCAAAAGGTGTACGAATTTATGCTATTTGTTTTCACAAATAATAGAATATTTCACAAAGATCAAGAAATATTCTACGATTTGGTTAAAACTGTACAACATGGTCTCGTCTTGGGGCTTTAATTAGCGTTTCTCAATCTCCATCCAACTGTTGACCACAGTGGAATATTTTTTGCAAATGTATAGCTTGCTTTTTGATCTTGGAAAAATATTGAGCAATAGTGTTTTGCCGATGATAAGACGTGAAAAAGTGTTGCTTATTTGCAACGAAATTGCCTCTTCTTCCCCCTGTTTCCCTTCATGCACCAGGCTCTTCTGGTGTTTCGCATCGCTGCGAACTGTATATCCAGAGAGTAGAGCAGAAGAAGAGGCAATGAACGGCCGAGGGAAGTGGAAGGGGAATAAAAGGGAGAAAAAATGAAGAGACCAGCACTGAGCTAAGCGCTCTCCTAACTCCATATTCCTCCACTCTGAATACTATGTAGTGCTGCTGGAGTTTACTCCACTTCGTAAGTATGGAAAACACACCACCTCCATCAACCCAGCAGCCACCACCACATTCTCCTCTCCGTACATTTTTAGTTATTGCTGCTGCTCCTGCCTGTCTTTTCTGACTCCTTCCTTTTCTATAACGAATTGTGCGTCAGCGTACTAGTAAGCAATACTTGAAAACTACAAGTTTCCTTTCTTCGTCTTCTTCGCCTTCTCCTTTATCGTCGTTCGTTCGTCATCTTCACCGTATATAGTAGCAGTATTTTTTCAAACCGCCAGTAATAACGAATAACGATTTGTGTTGTAGAAAAGTAGCAGAAGATACTCTTTTTTGCTGATGATGACGATGGTGGTGCTAGCAAAGCAACGGTGTGGTGGTAGTAGTAGCTAAGGTGGAAAACTCGCTTACTGACTATGGCGATATTGTGCGGCTGCAACAGCAGCACCAAAACGTCGACGATGAGCATGCATACAAGCATGTATTATAGCCAAAATAAGGTTGTAATATTAGGAGAATGCGAACAAGTGACTATTTTCCATTCCCTCATAACGTCGTTGTTAAGAAAGAGAGTAATATGGAAGGCAATATCAGTAGCGGTAATACACGTAATAACGAACCAAAACTTTTTTGCTGATAATGCTATTGCTTGCTAACCTGGTGCAATCGGCGAAAAAAGGAAGAGGAAAAATAATGGAGAATATAGAATGAAATGGCTCATCTTTATGCTTTGTTACTTTTTTTCTTACTCTCTCTCGCTCTTGATTTTTTTTCTCTTTTTAGAAAACGGTAATAATGGCTAGATATGGTGTTAGTTTGGTCCGTAATAACAGTATTGTTCCTCCTAAGAGTTTTTGGTGGGGAACAAGTCACAAAAGGGTAAATTTTCAGTATCGATGTTGTAAAACTAGTGGTCCATTTGTACACCCTCTTTCATGCAACTGGCAACCAAATAAACCCACCTTAGAAGAAGGAACTAAGTAACCAAACAAACAAACCAAGGAAGACGATGATGATGAGTCTATCTAGTCATTTCATTTTGTATTGAAGGTTGTAAGCCTGTAATGTAAGGTAAACAAACAGGTAAGTTTTGATGTGTTAAATTTTGAATTTTGTTTTTATTATGTGTATGTGACTTATATACGTTTTCTACATGATATGGTTGTAGTCTATTTGCTAAAAAGGCATGTTTAAAGGAGACGGTTTGAGAGGTTTTTTTTATAACAAAATTTATTTTCTAGCTTTCAACCATACATTATGGTCATCACCTGATAAGCTATTTTAAAATAGTAATTTTTGCAGACAATTACAAAGAGCTACTACTAAGCTAATAAACATATTTACATTATCCAGTAGAAACTCAAGATCATATTTCTGAGAATGTAGAAATAAAAAGCAAATTAAAGGTATACTATCCACAATCCATACATATATGTATGTACAATTAAGTGTGGATTGACATGTAAACAATACTCTTTAGGCGTGTCCTATTAATGTAATATTTTTGCCATACTGAGTTGTCTCATTTCCATGATTCTCTATTATTTCTGGTGTTCTTGCAGAATCCCGTATGAAAATACTATTATTGAAAATGCGATGTCATTAACCCACACTAATCCAGACGAACTACTAATTCACCCATCCAGCGTATTGCATTCAAGTAAAGAATTTCTCACTAACTGCATTCCATTTCAAGCAAAAGTATGCTATAGTTCACTGTGTGGTTTTCATTTTTGTATGTTCGCCCTATTTGCTACTATTTAACCTCGTTTCATCAAAAAGTACCTTTTACTCTTGGAAATCTTATAAAAGTAAGAACGACAATCCTTTGCATTTCTTTTCTGTTATATCTGTAACCAACTGTTGTGTTTCTACAAAAAAATGCATTTGTAGAATATGAAGCTAGCCAGCTTCTTAGTCAAATAGTAATTAGTCTTAATGAGTGTCAATTGGTTTATCTCTGTCGACTGTCTGTCTGTCTATTAAGCTATTAGTCCACGAGCTATCTCGATGTAAGCTATCTCTAGCTCTTGTCATTCTGAGATCCACCTCAGACCTAATTCTGCTCTGTAATGATACACAACTCTGCGTATACTTGCTAAGGCAAAAAACCTACAAAATAAAACCTATTCTCAAGTAACCCCTTCGGTTTACTCCCACTTATTAAATATAGTACTCTGGCACCTAAAAACTCTACATTGGCGACGAGTGATTTTAACGCAAGTTACGAGAGTTTTCAAAAAGTAATCAGTGATCCCTTTTTCAAAACTATTACAGTTTTCGAAAACTTTGTAGTTTATGTCTACTAAAGTAAAAAGTGAACCTACTTCACCAGTAAAACCAGCAGTGATCCAACAAGTCAACATGTCGACAATCGGTGTCCTCCAGCCTTTCAACAGGGACAGTGACGACTTTGAAATGTGGGTGGGGCAGTTCAAAGCCTTTTTGACTGCAAATTCCAAAGATTTAACAAAAGATAAGGATCAATGCCACGCAATTTTCCTATCATCCCTTGGACTACCTACCTACACACTGCTCAATACGCTTCTCGCTCCTGACGCCCCCTCCACCAAAACTTTGGATCAGCTCATCACCACACTACAAGACCACTTCAAACCGGCTCCTAAAGTTGCTGCTGAGCGCTACAAGTTTATGTGTAGGCGTCAACGCCCAGGAGACACAGTTACCCAATACGTGGCGGAACTCAGACTCATGGCTCTGCACTGCCAGTTCGGGGACTTGGATGAACGTATCCGGGATCAACTGATATTTGGGTTGTTGTCAGAACATGCCCAGCGCACCGTCTTCACGAAAAAGGACGATATTAAACTGAATGGAGTAATTCAGATTGCAGTAGCACAGGAAGCTGCTGAGGCAGGCACTTCCTTAGTCAGGAGTGGTCAGCAGTCATCATCTCAACCACCTCCTCCAGAGCAAGCCAACAAGGTCAAGTTCCAGAAACGGAACAAGGTAAAACAACAGAATCCTCAACAGCAGAAGGGAGGAAAGGGACAACAAAATAGTGGAAACTCCAAAAGTTCCTGCCCTAACTGTGGATCTACCGATCACACCACCCCTCGAGATTTCCCTCACAAAAATGTCAAGTGTCGCTCTTGTGGAATCAAAGGACACTTTGCTCGATGTTGCAGGAAGAAGCCGCAGACAGCCAACAACTTGGAATTCGTCGAAATTTCCAAGGTCCAGAGTGCGAAGAAAAGTGAAGAGCTCATAATGATGAAGACCAAAATCAATGGAGTTGATCATGAGATGGAGTTCGACACGGCTTGTGGCAAAGCGACTCTATCAGTAGAGTTTTGGAAACAGCTTGGTAAGCCCAAACTAGACAAGTGCAACATTGTCTACCGCTCCTACACCAAGCACCTGCTCTATCCAATTGGTCAATTGGATTGCGAAATCGAGTATAACGGCCAGAAAATACGTCACAGCATCCCCGTAGTCAAGCGTAACTCCCTCTTTGGCAAAGATTTGATGTCAAAGTTCAAGATTGACTGGGAAGATGTGGATGCGCAGTGTCACCAAGTGGAGCCCCTCCAGTCTGGTCATATAACAGTTTCAGCACAGTCTTTGGTACAGCAGTACTCCGACGTCTTCAAGGCTCCGACAGCAGAAGACAGAATCCGTCACTTTACGGCCAAAGTGATTTTGAAGGATGACGCCACGCCCAAATTCCTCAAGGCGAGGGAGGTTCCATATGCTCTCCGTGACAAGGTTGATCGTGAATTGGACCTTATGGAGCAAACTGGAGTAATTGAACGGGTTCAGCACTCAGAATGGGCATCACCACTGGTCGTCGTCGCAAAACCAAACGGAAGGGTACGTATTACGGGCGATTTTAAAAATACCGTAAATTGTCAACTTTGTGTCACCCAGTACCCGCTAGCTCTTCCAGAAGACCTGTTCGTGAAAATAAGCGGTGGTAACAGTAACAAATACTCCAAGCTAGATGGCAACAACGCCTTCCACCAGATGGATTTGGACGAGAGAAGCAAGAAGTTCCTAGTCATCAACACGCACCGTGGACTTTACAGGTATAATGTCCTACCACAGGGCATTGCTTCGTCTCCAGCCATCTTCCAGGAATTTATGGACAAGATGCTCCAGGGAATTCCCAAAACAGGTTCCTTCGTAGATGACGGCATCACTACCGGCAGCACCGACGCTGAGCATATGAAGAACCTGCAAGAAATATTTGAACGTATGAGACACTTCAATTATAAATTAAACGTTGACAAATGTGAAATTTTGAAGGATGAAGTAACATTCCTGGGTCACCGAGTATCCCGAGCAGGAATTGCAACATGCAAAGAGAAGATTGACAGCATCATCGCGATTCCTGAGCCAAGAGATGTTTCTTCACTGAGTTCATTTCTGGGATTATGTAATTTTTACGGGAAATTTGTTCCAGAGTTTTCCAGCGTGTGTGAACCACTGTACAACTTGACCAGAGACAACGTGCAGTGGAAGTGGACAAAACAGTGCCGTGAAGCTTTCCGCAAGGTGAAACAGCTGCTCACCACTTCTCCAGTCCTTACACACTTCGACCCATCACTTCCGATCGGTTTGTCCAGCGACGCCAGCTCTAACGCCATCGGAATGGTTCTGTTTCATCGGTTCCCCGACGGTTCCGAACGCCCCATCTCCTACGCCTCCAAGGTGCTAACCGAAACGCAACGGAGATACAGCCAGATTGAGAAGGAGGGTCTATCCATAATCTGTGGCATAGAAAAAATTTTTAAGTTCCTGTGTGGAAGAAAATTTTTGCTCGTGACTGATGCCAAGCCACTACTCAAGATTTTTGGTCCCAAAACCCAACTTCCGGCGTACGCAGCTACACGACTCCACCACTGGGCGGTCTACCTCAGTCAGTTCCAATACGAGGTAATTTACCGCAAGACGAATGAACACGGTAATGCAGATGCCCTCAGTCGCGTCTCATCCCCAGTGGTAGCTCCAGCTGCAAAGAGTGAAACAGAAGCCAGTGTCAACGCAATTGCTAATGAACAACTGGAAATCCTTCCGGTTACAGCAAAGGAGGTACGGAATGCAACAAGCAAAGACGCTTACCTGTCCAAAGTCCTCCAGTTCCATGAAACAGGGTGGCCCACCCAGCTGCAGAAAGAAGATGTTCATCTTCAGCCCTACTTCAGTCGTCGTACTGAATTGCAATCAATTCAAGGAATCCTCCATTGGGGCATCCGGGTCATCATACCCACTAAGTTACAAGATAAGATTCTGCAGCAGCTTCACTCATGCCACCTGGGCATTGTAAAAATGAAAAGTTTGGCACGTTCTCACGTGTGGTGGCCAAACCTAGATGCGGATATCGAAACCCTAGCCAAGTCATGTCAGCATTGTCAAGAGACTAGTGCTAGTCCAGCGAGTGCACCACTCCACCCCTGGCAGTTCCCAGAGAGACCATGGCAGCGTCTTCATATCGACTTAGCAGGCCCGTTCTTGGGTAAGATGTGGCTCATTGCCGTCGACGCCCACTCCAAATGGCCTGAAGTGTTCCCCATGGGAAACGATACCACATCCGCAGCAGTCAAAGCAAAAATGTTGGAGATGTTCGCCCGTTTTGGTCTGCCCAACCAGGTCGTTTCGGACAACGGACGACAGTTCATCTCTGAGGAATTCGAAAAATTCCTGTCCAGCAACGGAATTAAGCACATCCTTTCTTCTGTCTACCACCCCCGCAGCAATGGTGAGGCAGAGCGTTTCGTCCGAACGTTTAAAGAAGGATTGAAGGGGGAGAAGGGAATCCCTATCGAAAATCTGCTTCAGCGGTTCCTTTTCGTCTACCGAAGCACACCGCACTCCACCACCGGAGTCAGCCCAGCAGAACTCCTCCAGTCCCGAAAGTTGCGCACCGCCCTTGACTTGGTCCACCCGGACATACGAGGCAATGTTGCTTCCTCTCAAGCCAATCAAGAACACAACTACAATCACCGAGTGAAACAACGTGAGCTGAAACCTGATGAGCCAGTGTGGGTTCGTACGTTCTCCAAGAATGAAGAAAAGTGGACATTGGGAACTTCAACGCGAGCCTTGGGTCCTGTCACATATCTGGTAAAAGTCGGTGGCAAGGAAATGAAAAGACATATTGACCACCTGAGACCAGCAGCAAACCCAAAAGCTGACATCATCATACATGACCATTCATCAGGATCTCCACCAGCCACACCTCATGCAAGTCCAGCACGACAGCAGCAGCAGCGTACCCCTGTCGGTACTCCTGTGAGAAGCCCCCAGCGGCAAGAAGCAAGGTCACCAGTACCTTCACCGTCTCAGTCGACAGCAAGCGGCTCTACACAGCCAACAAGCCCAGCTCATGTGCCACCTCCAGTAGCCGAGAATGTCCAGGTACCAGAGGGACGCCCCAGACGCGCCGTAAAGCAACCAGAGAGATTGGCGTATAATAAGAAAGGGGGAAATGTGTAGAATATGAAGCTAGCCAGCTTCTTAGTCAAATAGTAATTAGTCTTAATGAGTGTCAATTGGTTTATCTCTGTCGACTGTCTGTCTGTCCTATTAGCTGTTAGTCCACGAGCTATCTCGATGTAAGCTATCTCTAGCTCTTGTCTATCTGAGATCCACCTCAGACCTTATTCTGCTCTGTAACACTACACAACTCTGCGTATACTTGCTAAGGCAAACAACCTACTAAATAAACCTATTCTCAAGTAACCCCTTCGGTTTACTCCCACTTATTAC